>APFE030797978.1:90286-245123 GCA_000404065.3 Pinus taeda | reverse complement strand
ATAATAAATATAAGTAAAATAAAAACTAGATTGTATAAATATTTGGTATAATATTGATAGTATAAAATATAATTAGACTTAATAAGGGTCATTAAAGTTGTAAAATAAAGTTCAACAAAGTTATAATCTCTTAGTCTATTTTATTGGAAGAAGATATATCATCTTTCACAATTGTGCTCTTTTATTTATGGCTGAAAGCAATATAATATAGTATAAGAAGATGGGAGGAATTGTAATTAGCAGTTGCCTCTAAAGTTGCAAAAATACATCGGAGGAATAAAAGCCTTGAGTTCGAAGAATTCTATAAAATTCCTATAAATAATCCAATTCTCTCCCAGGAATTTTGTAAACTCTCAAATACAAAGATTGCCACAGTTTTCGATCAATATAATAATTTTAGGGTATAAAACAAAAACGAGAAACAAAAATGAAAATTTTTTAATTTTTTAATAATTTAAAGTTGGTATTAACTTGTGGTCCAACTTAATAGTTTAGAGTTGGTATTAGCGTGTGGCCTGGAACTCAATATTTCTCAATTAAAACACAATAATTGCATGCTATCTATGTACATAAAAGCAAAATATGAGATACATCACTCACTATTAAAGGGTAATGTGCCATTCTTTAGTAGAAGCGTAGTTTAACCCTTACAATAATGCTGGCTAGTTTGACCCGTGTAAGGTGTAAGATTTATTACAAGGTTACATATTAATCACGCAACGTATTACTATGATTTAATGCGAGGTTACATATTATGCTACATATTATTCAGGCAGTGTATTACTATGATTTAATGCGAGGTTACATATTAGGTTACATATTATTCATGTAACGTATTACTATGATTTACTACGAGGTTACATATTAGGTTACATATTATTCACGCACTGTATTACTTCTAAATACATGTTCGTAATTACAGTATTAGAGTGATCCAATGACTCAGTTGAATGTGCGAAAGACATAGCAAGAGTGGTTGATCTCGAATTACAAAACTAATAAATGTCCCAGTGAACCTTTCCATCTTTGCCAGAAGAGAAGCAAGACTATTCGTCCTCTCATTATTGAACTAGAACAAACTATCTATGAGAAAATAGTCTCTCCCCAACGTTGGTTACTAAGGTTCAAGTGGTGGATAAATCTACCTGATGAGCAACAATGTGATAAAGCACTTGCACTTAGAGCACAAGAGGGCCAGCGTGTACAGTGATGAGCCATATGCTGACTCTATTTACTTCCTCTTTGCCCACTTGAGAGCACAAGAGCGCAAGTGTGTACAGTCATGAGCCACATGTGGACTCTGTTTACTTCCCAAGATTTCATTACCATGTCCGAACCGCTGCAACATCTGGATACAGTAACCCTTACATTAATTTTGGGTGAAACATAAAATAGTTCTTGTTTGAAAACATGAGGTAGAATTATAAATTTTTATTGATTATTGGACGGCTTTAGAAACATGATTAGGCTATGAATATTTATTTTGGTAAGCAATATTGAATGTTTTGTGAGGGATTTTTTGGTAATTTTTTTGAGTTTTGGAACTTTAAGGTATTTGTTTTGTTAAATTTTTTTTAATGTAATAGGAATTATTAAAATAATGAGTTTTGAGTTATATAGATGACAAATCTAAATGGCCCAAATTTTTTTAGAATCGTGAATCTATTTATACTTTAAAAACACAATGAAAAATAACAATTTAATCCAAAATTTTACCATGTATTTCCAAAACAAAACCAAAATATAAAAGAGAACAAAACCAAAAAATAATGAATGATAACCATCTAATCCAAAATTTTACCATATAAATCCAAAACAAAAACAAAATATAAAAAGGATTAGGCTCTTATCAATTAAAACACTACTTCTTTAATATCAAAATAGAAAAGGAATATGGGTTCTTAAGAAAACACTGTGGACATAGTAACAACTTTCGGAACGAATAAAAATCACCTTAATTCAATGAAACCTCTTTCAACCTCTAATGAGGATAGGAAAGAAGTAGATTCTAGACCATCATAAATAGCAAGAGAAACTAAGAATTATCACGGTTAACTAGTGGGAGTGGGATATCCTACCTACTACCATCTAATTCCAAAAAAAACCAAAAAAACCAAAATATAAAAGAGAACAAAATCAAAATAAAAAACAATAAAACAAGATGCATATTTAGCACCTACAACATTTCAACGCTACTTAGTAAATGGATAATGCTCACTGGATGAAAGTTCACTTTTGGACCACATATATCTACAAGATTTTTTTGATTTGGTATTTGCATGGTCCTGGACCAAGTATATCCACTATATTTTTTTTGTCCCCTATTTGCACGGTTTTGGTGAGAATATCTTCCTGATATTTTCTACCAAACCATGAAATAAAATGGAAGTCTAAGTTGCAAAATCAACCATATCTATTGTTGAGTAAGATTTTTGGCAAATGGGATTATTTTTTCCGTTGGACAGGTACTTGGATTCGAAAACTATAAGGGCACCCTGCATAGAAATATCTCTCAGGGAGAGCAAACCGCTTTTTTAGTTATGACGACTGCTAATGACCAAAAGAAGACACAACAGGAGGAGAAGAGTATGAGGCCCACTTTGCCATTGGAAGGACGAGTGGCCATTGTAACAGATGTGTCCAGGGGGATTGGCAAGGAAATCACCCTCGATTTGGTGGAGAAGGGAGCCAAAGTGGTCGCCCATTACTCCTCCAATCAAGCCGTCGCAGAGGAAGTCGCTTCCCTTATCAATAATAAATCCTCTTATTCTTATGTTATTTATTGATTATACATTTTTAATGTGAAATTGGGTAGTATATAGTTTGAAAGATTTGAATTTGGTTTTGGTATATAAATTTTTAGAATTTTAAGTACCTATACCTCAACGTTTACTTCAATTTAGTGTTACGGTCCTGAACAACTTGCAGAATGCCAGTGAATGGTAAGGATGAAGACACATATGCATGGCCATTTGACATGTGGGAAGATATGTTGCAATGTCTTCATCCTCTTGTCTTCTTTTTCGTTGGACAGAGCATCTCATTGATGATTTTATGCGCTAGCCATTTGTAACTCAATTGAAGCAACTTGCTCGCAAATGGAATTTGAGACAGTGAGACATTGCCTACTATTTAGACATTGAGATACTGTCTAGTTAAATGAACTGCCTACTATTGAGACATTGAGACACTTGTATCTTTACAAGAGTTGCACACATTGAGATGTGTGAAGGTGAAAAACATACCAGGATTGACACAATGGATGAGGGGGTTGGAGGTTGTGGAAAAGCTTCAGAAGCTCTGTATTAATGAATGATCTAAGTTAGAAGAGATGTTGAGTATCGAAACATTGATACCTTTAGAAGAGTTGCAGGCAGGTAAGCATATGTATGAAGCTTAAGAGCATTAAGGGGTTTGAACGTGCCAGAAAGCTTTAGAATCTAAGTGTTAATGGTTGGGTGCTTTGCATTAGAATAACTTCCAAGTATGGAAACATGCATTTCTCTCTTTGGAAGTGATGTGTGCAGACAAATGTGTGAAGATAAAGACCATCAAGGATTTGGAGGCTGCCACAAAAAACTTCAGAAGTTAAGTATTATGGATTCTGTATAACTCATCTTCTGTGTCGGGGTTGGGGTCAAATCTTGGCATGAACATTTCCGGATTCTGAAAAATGCAAATGTTCTTGATATGAACTCTCGACATGAACATTTCCCATTTTCTCATGTCATCAACAAGTATGTCAAAAACTCAGACGCAAGCTCCAAACTCAGTTGGTCTCGAGGTCAACTTTCGAAATGAGCATTTCCCATGCCGTCAGCGAGTATGCGCAAAACTCAACTGGTCTCGAGCCCGACTCTCGCCATGAACCTTTCCCATGTCTTCAGCGAGTATGCGAAGTGAATTCCGCTCAACCCGATATCTTTACACGTGTCATAATTTATCATAATTTAAGTGGACATGAGGACTTATGGAGCGCATGGATTGCTGGGTGAACAGTGTTTGCCCAGCCAGCTCCATATAGGGAACACCTTCGATGTAACTAGTACCATGTGAATGAGCCACGCAACTTTAAGAATTTTTAACCTTTGATATCTTAAGGCTTATTCCTCATTGTTAAAGGTTACTTCTAGGTTCCCAGCGTAAATGAATTCATGTTGTCTCTAAATATGGTAGACAACTGCACTCCTACAACTGTCACTTAAAAATAAATTAATTATTAAAAAAATTGAAAACCATTCTAATTGTTATTTAAAATTATACATAAACCTGAGTTTAAAATTCTTTTTAATATATTTTTATAATAATGTTTAGTTAAGATAAAGTTCACTAATATTAATAATAAATTTTCTCTTGATGGGGTGATCAATAGAGCAATCATCTGGCACATGTGTCGCCCTCGGGGCTCTCCCTCCTCTACGTGGTCATTAATCTTTGCAATTATGTGTCATCTCTGCATTCATTTCACTCGAGCTAAGATCGCTTTAGCTACTCCATCAGTGGAATCCACGAACAAGTGATCGTTGCTCTTCAATTTAAAATTTTCGGCGATGAATTTGGGTCAGGTGAAGAATTGTAGCTCAGGAGACAAGGTCCATGAAGACTTGCTAGGGTCATGGCCTTGGATGAGAGGCGACGAGGAAGCCTGATCTGCCTTGGTTTGGTTTGATTTCAGTCCTTAGTCTTGCACCTGGATCCGAGAACCTTTGTGGATGGTGTTTCGGGTTGACTCCAGGACTGTGTTTGGGAACTTCGTCATCGAATTTCAAGAAGGCATTGGAGGCTCTTGGCACTATCCTTTGTCGTGTGGGAAAAGGTATTAGTGTCCATAATTTTTCTGCGTACTTATGCATTTAGGTACAATAGGGGGTCAAACTTATCGTATGTTTGTAGGCGTCGTGTCGATGGGTTTATGTTGGAAGTTATCTATGGTTCTTAGTTTTGTTGGGGTTGGGATACTACGGTCTTTGGTCAAAATTGTTGCTTGTATGGGTGCCCTTTCTGGGTAGGTCTTATTGTGTTAGTCTTTTTAACCATATGGGAAAGTGTCGTTTGGTTCCAAGAGTCTCTAGGGTGGTGGGCTTTGTATGCCCTGGGAAGCTCTTAGACTAGGGAGGAAACTTACCTATCTTGGTTTAAAGTTCATGGTGTTTGGATATTGGCATGTGTCCTCTTTGGGTATTTGTCTCTTGGTCCTGGACTCTATCACTCTTCTTGCAGGTTTTTCGACGGTTTCTCTTCGGCACGGCTAGCCACTCACTTGCCTGTAAACCCTAAGCACACTATGCCTCACCAGTGAGGATGAACTCATTGCGTGGGGGGGAGTCAACAATTAAATGTGGGGCATTTTGCGTCAAGCCATAGCTCGTCCTCTGGGCACTCGGTCAACCAGGAAACCACAAATGCAGTGGCTCTCTCTCTATCTCATTTTCCAGGTCATATAGTGGCCCCTACTACCATGGAGTCCACAACAGAGAAGCTTTGCAATATCCAAATCAATATGGACATTCTGAGGGACCTATGAAGTCCGTAATGAGAGTATGTCCTACATGAATGATATTCAATACATTCATTAAAAAAAAATTGAAACAGTTGGATAGCCTCCATTGCAGCCACCGTCGCACAATCGACCACCTTTGTAGTCTGGAAGCGTGGGTGGAATATATTGATTTCCACATGCACGATCATGCTGGATACTTTGCAGCTCCCCTATACTCCCTCCACACACCCTCCTTTATATTTTCTTGTCAGTCCTGGTCTCCCTCACCTAGTCCGTTATCGCTTCAATGGCCATCTTAAATAAAGATTGTAAAGCATCCTTTATGGTATCGTCTAGTCCCTAATCTCAACAAGTTTGGTCGGAAAGAGAGAAAAGGGATTGTTGAGAGATTTTTTGTAAGTGATGTTTTCCTAAAAATGTAATGAAAGTTTTTTGAATGAAAAAAATTAATAATAATAATAATTTGTTTAAATTCTTATGAAATTTTATGTTTTGGGGATTAGCAATTACTACATCCATGAAATATTTGTACGAGGCAACTCAACCTCAGAGCCTAACCCTGAGATTGTTGACAAAATTGAACCTATGGCCTCTCAATAACAAAGGTCATTTAACAATGAGGACACAACCAACTAAGCTAACTTCGTGGGCTTAAAATTTTGGGCAAGAGAGAGGTTGTTGGCAACATAGACTCACTTAAAGCTCAAGAAAGTTACTCTATTCCCGAATGTCAACATGTCAACTTACATACTTAAACCTGGGTGGGGAGGATAACAACTATTCTGCCCAACCACCCAAGCTAAACGCAATTGACAAATTATTTTTTAATGATAATTACATTTTTATGATAAGTATTAATTAAATTAAACTTGACAAATAGTAATAATTTATTTAAATTATTGTTTCAATAAAAAGATTATATATGACGTTTGTAATTTGAAATAATATATAACATTATAATTAATAATTTTAAAATTTATTTTAATTAATTAGATTTTCATTATATTTTTTAAATTAAAGGAAATGAGTAATTAGGTTGGTGTTGTAACTTCCAACTACTACTTTAACCTGTTGGATACCTATATATGCCTCTTCTACCACACAATATGAACAGAAGATTAAACCTAATTTTATCATCAACCCCCTTTCTCTCATCCTCTAAATTAAACTACCAAAAGACTAATTTTTTAATAATTATTATTAAATTAAATGAATATTGCACAAACTTTGTTTGAATAATTAAATAAACTTTGATTTTCCAATAAACTATTATCAATGCCTGAATTTAATATAAAATATCAATTAATTAAATTATTAAATTTTATTTATTAATTTTATTAAAATAGTTTAATTAAAATTATCTAATTAAATTATTTATAAATATTTGTTATATATCCCCTATCAATATAAATAATAAATAGTCCAACATAAGTAATAACATTATCTCCAAACTAAACCACTTATTATATTATTAACAACAATATATACTTATACTCTTGTGACTATCCATTAAATATTAAAGAAACGTAGCAAATTTCAAAGTGAAAAGAGGCCAACACTAAGAAAAGGACAAAGCTCCCCACGGACACTCACAATCATTCAATGTTTAATGAATTGGAATTACTGGTAGGAACGTGGCGATCTAGAAACTCGCTTTACTATTAAATAAAAAAAACATGTTTTAAATTGCAATTTATTGATAGGAAAGTGATGTCAAGAATTTTTTTTAACATTAAAACCATTTTTAAAATTATTAATATGAATTGATTGAGAGGAAACTGGTCTTATCTAACTTTTTCACTATTTAGAAAATATTTAAAAGAATATTATTATATTTTTTTAAATCTTAAAATAATAATTACTGCATTTAAAGTATAGAAACTCGCTTTACTATTAAATAAAAAAAACATGTTTTAAATTGCAATTTATTGATAGGAAAGTGATGTCAAGAATTTTTTTTAACATTAAAACCATTTTTAAAATTATTAATATGAATTGATTGAGAGGAAACTGGTCTTATCTAACTTTTTCACTATTTAGAAAATATTTAAAAGAATATTATTATATTTTTTTAAATCTTAAAATAATAATTACTGCATTTAAAGTATAGAGAGTTGCTATAATTTTATGTATTTTGTTAAGGCAAGTTACTTTACGGAAATAATGGTCCATAAAATACACATGTAAAAGTTATATATATATCTATATATATATATATATATATATATATATATATTATATATATTATATATATATATAATATATATATTCTCTTTCACAGTGAAATACATTTTTTAAGAATGGACTTAATATTTAATATTTTATTTTTTTAGTATTTAACTTATTATTATTAAGTTTTTAATTATTATTTATATTTTATTTTTAATTTTACAATACAATAATAATGTTAATATTAAAAAATTGAAGATAATATGAAGATCCCTATACATGTTGGTATGTTTCTTGCAAAATTATTTACATGTTTATGTATGGTGGCATAATGAGTTTAGATAAGTTATTATGCTATGTGAAGTTTTATGGTTTGAATGTTATAACATTCAAGGAGTCTACATTGTCTGAGCACTAATGGAACTTCTTGCTATAGCACTATATGTGGTATGTTAAGAATCGGTATGGATTTTAGGTTGTATAAGATTGATTGTTTGCATTTTCAAGTTATACATCAATATTGGAATAATGCAAGATACATATTGGGACCTAATGGAAATGCTAAAATCTATTATTTGGAAGTATCTAATGTTGTTTTAAATGAAATTACAGAGTGTTGTTAGCCATGGATTGACTTGTTTCAATGTCTAATTGGTAGGTATATTTCTACCTCTATGGTTGTATTTTATCTATGTTTAGCACTTGGTTTAGTTGTGTTGGATATAAGGATGAATTCTTGTGAATGTATATGTTATGAGCATAGCTAGGCTCCTAAAGAAACCATGATCGATTCCTTGAAATATTCGAAAACTTTTCTAACTCTGGAAATGCTAGAAATCACCCTTTATTCAGGCTCTAGAAAATAGTCGGGAATAAGCATTCGTGATAGACGTATCACAGGTAATTTGGATACATCTAGGACTCCTAATATCTAGGATTCATCATGGAGTAACCTTTGCAAAGCAGTTGGACTCCTTGAAGTTCCATATATGTTCGCTACGAATTACGTGGAGGCCATCCAAGGTGGGGCTAGTTTTCGGTGGCTCGAGGCTTGTAGCTGGATTTCTTATAGAATCTAAGGTGAGGCCCATTGGAAGTAAGTGTGGTGCTGGGTTGGATTACTTCAGAGATGGTGAATGCATCTGAGAATCTGGGTATTTGGTAGTGAGCGTAAGGACGTAAGTCTAGGAGGCACTGATTTGGGCTAGGCGCATATGAGTGGTGGATTAGCAATGATCCAAATGGATCTGGGAATCCAAGGATCCAAACATTTTTTTATGTGATAATCCTTGGTAGCCCCGAATTGCACTAAAACTACAAATAATGGAGAATAGAATTACGCACTAAAGGTTGGACTCATGGGGTCCATGGGCTAGGTGATGTTGCAAGTGTCACGTGGATTTATCCATGGCCACTTTAGCACCCAAAGTGACATGGAATCACCTAGGTGATGCGGGGTTGTCACGTGGATGGCATGCAGCAAGTCCTTTCCTATGTGAAAAGGATTAAATGATCAAACCTTAAATGGAAATAACCTTTGATGCAGGCAACAAATTTGGATAAAATTTATATCTCGAGAAAGCTCTCAATGAGATGAACATGTTGGTGTTTTCTAACGTTAGTTCTATGAAAATTTAGAAAGATGATTTTTATAACCCCATCTTCATAATGAGACCATGGAGGTCAGTTTAATTAAGGCAATGCCTCCCATTCAAGTTGGAAAGTCCAAGAGGGTGGGAAGGAGTGTTACAGTGTGGTATCAAAGGGCCTAGATTAAACACTGAATGGGCCTTAGACAAATATATATATATATATATATATATATATATATATAATATATATATATATATATATATATATATATATATATATATATATATATATATATATATATATAATTATATATATATATATATATATATATATATATATATAATTAAGGCAATGCCTCCCATTGAAGTTGGAAAGTCCAAAAGGGTGGGAAGGAGTGTTACAGTGTGGTATCAAAGGGCCTAGATTAAACACTGAATGGGCCTTAGACAAATATATATATATATGATTGTTATGTGCAATGTGTGTTCCTTATAATATTTTGATTACGGATTGCATGTTACACATAATTGTTGATTTTGATATGTTAATTATTTTTGAACAATCATATTGACTTGAAATCTGGTGTTTCAGATAGCTTCACACCCATATACTTATTGTAGATTTTCCAAGGAAATGCAGTGACTATGTTATTTATATATTTTTGGCTAAACATTATGTGTGTGACAACACATAAGAAGGAATGAACAATAGAATGGAGCAATACAACATCGATAGATCCTAGCATGATCAGGAGGAAGATTTAGTGTACAAAAGGAGAGGGGAAGACTCCCATGACTATATGGACGATCTTATAAGTCTAAGAGATGAGCTAAGAAGTTACAAGGCCAACATTGAAAAATTTGTCAAAGCTCAAGAAAAGTAGTTAAAATTAAATGCCATCATACTACAAAGCCTATCAAATTTATAAAGATAGAAATAACATGAATTAGGTGCCAGCTACAAGTTTAGGCATATTCCATCAATACTTTGGAAGCATGAGTTGAATACCTATGGTGATGAAGGCAGAAAGTCCTAGAAAATACAGAGGAATCCAAGTGAGGATATAATGAGATGTGGAACTCCAATAAGTACTCTAGAGAGGAGGATAGACAACCATGCACAATTCTCCATCTCTACAACTAAAACACATCATCGACATTAAAGGAAAGAAAAATATTTCATGCAAAAAGAATTTTAGAAGGAAAAACCTCCAACATTCAATGAAGATGTGGGGAAGGTTGAGGAAGCAAAGACATGGCTATTAGGAATGACGAAGTATTTCAGGGTCCATAATTACTATGCGAATATGAAGGCAAGAGTTGACATTTTTAGCCTAAAGGACAAGGATGATATTTGGTGGGAAGATCTCAGGAATGTAAAAGATATCAGAGAGAAATAATTTTCCTCAAGGAGATTTGAGAGGTATTTCCAACAAAAAGTACTTATCTAAAAGGTACTATGGTAGTAAGACCAAGGAATTCTATGAGCACAAATTAGGGCAGCTGACAATCGATGAATATACAACTTGAGCTTTGGAGTTGTTGAGATATGTGCCTTACATAAAAAATGAGAAGACAAAGACTCAAAGGTGCCTCAATGGACTTCCACATGCATTCAGGGACAAAATTAAAATTGATGCACCTAAAACATTTGAGGATGCCATCAATAAAATGAAGTATTTATATGAATATTCCAAGCATAGGAATTATTCTAGAATGGATTGAAAAGGAAAGGGAAAATCTAGTTTTAAATACAAAGGATAGAAGTATGCAGGACATCTGTTAGGAAGAGGAAATTTTAATTTTTCCACTTCTCCCAAGAAAACCATTACTCATGATAAATATTGATTCACTAAGCCTGCAGGAGCTGAAGTTGGGGGATTCAAAAGAGATCTGATGTACTGCAGTATTTGTGGAGAAAATCACAAGAAGATGGATTGTCCCAAGTGACCGAAGGACGACCAAATGATGTATAATGTGAAAGAGGCAGAAACCATGAATGATGTGGCTCAGAGTATGCCATGGATTTACGTTGTGTTGGACAACAAGAGGGTCGATCACCATGCATCAGTGATCAAGAATGAAGGTATGACCATAACCAATTGGTTTCAATTTTTATAGACCCAATTTCTAACTTAAATTATGTTAGCTACAATATTTCATAGACATGTGCACTGCAAAAGATAGCCCATTAAAAATCATAGTTGGTGCAACTAGCAACAGGGACTAAGAGGAAAAATGTGGTGAGGTCATGTCCAACAATAATAAATAACATGCCCACACACATAGACTTGAATTTATTACTGTTGGGTTTCATACTACATATTAGTCGGTATGGATTGGCTGGCAGGCTATAAGACAAAAATTAATTGCTTCAGTAAGTCAATTGAAGGTGTTAGCCATAAGGGGGAAAATGTGACACTACAAGGAAAAATAAAGTCATTGAAAATTCGATGAATCTCAACACTGCAAATGAATCGGTGTAGAAGGAACAAGTGTGAACTATATGATGTCCAAGTGACCAAAAAATTATAAATTAAGAGAAGTAGTTTGTAAGAGCACCCAATTCTAAGAAAGTTCGAAGATGTGTTTCCTAAAAAACTCTAAGGATTGCTACCAAGGAGGGAAACCGATTTCTCAATAGAATTTTTGCTAGGAAAAACACCTATGTCAAGAGCCCCATATGAAATTATTATACTGAAGCTGGTGGAATTAAACTTTCAATTAATGGAAATTTTAAATAGTGGGTACATCAAACCCCACATATCACCCTGGGAGAACCTTATTATTTGTAAATGAAAAAATACATCACTTTGAGACTCTGTATTGATTACAGACAATTAAATAAAGCCACAATAAAGAATAGGTACCCTCTACCAAGTATTGACGACCAATTTGATTAGTTGAGAGGGGTTGCCATATTTTCAATGATCGACTTGAGATCTGCGTACCATCAGGTATGAATCAAAGATGAGAATATTCATAAGATGGAATTTACAACCTTGTATGGGCATTTCAAATTTGTGGTTGTACCATTTGGACTCACAAACACCCCAGAAAAATGTAGGTGTTTAATGAATAATGTTCTCAGTCCATGTGTTGGAGAAGTTTGTACTTATTTTTGTTGATGACATCTTGGTTTATTCGAAAACCAAGGAGAAGCATGAAAAACATTTAGCAGCAATATTGCAATTGTTGAGAGAGCATAATATCTATGCAAAACTAAACAAGTGTGAATTCTTCCACTCATAGGCTCATTTTCTGGGACATATTGTTTCCAAGGAAGGAATGGTAAAAGACATAGAGAAGATTAAAGCCATTAAGGAGTGGTCTATTCCTTAGAATGTGACATAAGTTAGATCCTTGAAGGGATTGTCTAGTTAATACTAAAGGTTTATTTGGAGTTTCTCAAGTATTGGACACTGAATCACAACATTGCAAAAGAAAGGGTTTAAATTCCAGTGGACAATAGAATGTGTGGCCAACTTCAAGCAGTTAAAACATCTACTCACACCCGCACCAATATTGAGGATATAATATCTAGAAAAATATTTAGTACTTTGTAGAGATGCTTGCAAGGAAATATTTGGTGGAGTCCTCATGCAAGAAGGACATGCAATATGTTATGAATCAAGGAAGTTGAATGAGTGTGAGAGAAATTTTGTCACTCATTACTTGGAATTAGCAACGAAGTACATGCATTGAAAATGTGGAGTCATTAACTCCTCGGAAGGAGATTTGTTTTGATGTAAGATCATATAGGGATGAGGTATTTTTTTTATCAACCCAAGATGAATGTAAGACAAGAAATATGGCTAGCCTTCATTAGTGAATTTTATTTTGAAATCAAGTACATCAAAGGAAAGGAAAGAAAAGTAGAAGATGAATTTAATAGGAGTCTACAAGTGACCCATGTGGAAGCCATCAATACTTGTGAGGTTAAAATTAAATAAAATATTAAATAAGCAATGTAGCAGGATGAGGATTCCTAGCAAGTAGAGGAACACTTGTAGCAAGAGAGAGAAGGAACGTTGAGTAAGAATTATTTCCTCATAGAGGATGGCATGTTAAAATTCAAGGGTAGGTGGCACATACCTTGTATGGGCGACTTGAAGAAGCTCATCTTGGATGAATTTCATTCAAAAATATATTCAAGTCATCCTAGTTATCAAAAGACTATAAAAAGCATGAAAGAGATATATTATTGGCCAAGCATGAAAAATAATCTGGCTGAATATATTGTTATATGCTTGGAGCGTCAACAAGTAAAAGTGAAATGTAAGCATGCAGTGGGATTGCTACAACCAACCCCCATTGCTAAGTGGAAGTGGGAATTCATTTCAGTAGAATTCATCACCAAACTTCTAAGGAAATCTAGGTACAATGATGCCATAATGGTGGCAGTATACAAGCTAATCAAGATGGCTCATTTCGTAGCTATTAAATCCACTTAAAAAGCAATTTATATTGCTCATATTTTCATGAAATAAATACTTGTATTTCACGGTATACCAAAGAATATCATCTTGGATCAAGATGCCAAGTTCATCTAAAAGTTCTTGGATAAGGACAGAATTAACTTTTAGCACAGTGTATCATCCTCAATCATATGGGCATACTGAAAGAGTTAATAGGTTTTAGGAAGACATGCTCATAATATATGTTATGCATCAGCCTAAAAGGTGGGGAGAGTTTCTTCCTTTGGTAGGTTTTTCCTACAACAATGTTCACTAAGAATAATTGAAAATGGGTCCCTTTGAGGCTCTATAAAAAATGTAACACACCCATTAGCTAGAATGATCTTGTGAACAAGGTGCATATCAAACCTGATACCTTAAAGAAAATGAACCAAGAAATAGTTGGTATTAGGAAGAATTTAGAAATAGCTCAAGATAATAAAAAGATCTATACAAATCAACAAATAATGCACAACGAGTTCTAGGTGGGGGAACATGCTTACCTCTACATCAGGCCAAGGAAAATTTCACTAAAAATTATGTCTTCTGTAAAAATAACTCCTAGATATTGTGTGTTAGGTTCCTATACCAATAGGAGTCATAATTTTGATTGAATAAGGTTAAGCCTTGTAATATTGTACATACCTTTTCTTTCTGCAAATGTTTTCCATATTAAAAAATTAAAAAAAAATTAAAGAGGGTATGTCCTAAAAGAATAATCAAAGGACAAAAAGAATGAAAATAGGTCACAAAAAATGAAAAATATGAACCCCAAGAAAACAAAAAGACCATGAAAGTGTGCAAGTCAAGATGTCACTACTACTTACTTTTTTTGATTATGTGCAGCGTGTTACTTATGCCACAATCTATGAATATTCAAAATGTTTAAACTTGGCTATTTCATGTGTTCAACTTCATGTTTATAGATAGAGAATAAAATATGACCAAACAGTGTAATCTTGGTAGATAATTAGATAGGTAGAGTAAATAAAGGAGCTCAACTGTTTAAATTGAGCCCTCGGATGAGATAAGGTTTGATTTAGATAGTTTGCTATGTAAAGAAAAGAAAATATTGATAAGAGTTTGCTAGCTTAAACACACCCTAATAAAGTGAAGAAAAAATGGTAGAATAAGTAGATGGGTAAGTAGAAGAAAGGTTGCAGAAGTATGGTGATTGATTAGACAAAAGCATATTTATCATTTTTCATCATATGTTCCAAATATGAATGGACAATCAAGCATGCAAATGGATTTCAAAGTCAATTAATTAACTTCCCCCATTCATTTCACCTCTTTACTTAACTAATTTCCCATCATAAAGTTCAAAGTACTTAAAAAACCTTTAAGTCAAAGAGGCACAGAGCATTTCTCTGACTTTTGGAGGGACGAGACCCTCGGCTCAGAGACTTATGGATATCAAGTACTAGACTCCCCTCATAAAAATTTGCCCCCCTTTTAGTTCATTCATTTTCCTAATAATACTCTTTTTCCTAAGGTTAAAACACTTTTTGCCTAGGAAAAAGCAATTCTCCCCCCATATAAAACACTTTTCATACCAAAAACCCACAAAAATGCTTTACCCTAGGTATTAATGTAAATATGTGAAAAACATGTAATTCACAAAAAAGCATTTTGCTTAGTGTTTTTCCCTTTTCCGCCCATTTTCATATTGATGACTAGCTTTATTATAGTAAATCCCGATAAAAAATTAATTTCCTGTATATATTTAACTCATATGTATAAATGAACCCTACACCCCAGTTTAATTACAAACTAAGATTTTCACCTATAACCCGACTAAAACCTTTAACTGGTCGATCTGCGATCAAGTTAATTAAGCCCCTTTTTAATCCTCCGTTAATTACCCCGATGGCCTAATCTCACTTTAAGCCATTATTAACCCTGATACCGCCATAATTAAGTGCCAGTCAGGCCCCCCACTAGCCTCCGCAAAGCTTCTCCACCCGATCACCATGCGATCATCCCCCCTCCTCATCCGATAACCCTTATCCATAATGGGCCAACCCGACATCAGTCCTTTACCCACCTGATAAACTGGTTTCCCCCCTGGCCCCCAATGCTACGTGTCATCCGATGAGTGGAATCAGGCAGCCCCTCCCAAACACCACTGAGCACCCAAAAGCAATGCGAAATAAACTACTTACCGCCCTCCTGCCACGCAACAAATTAACCACTATTCACCCCGTACCCACCAAAAAATAGCTTTTTGCGTATAAAAGCCAAAAGCCCCAAAATTGTTTGTTTTCACTGAAATTTCCTCTGCAAGCCTCTATACGCATGCATGACACCTGCAAATGTCAAAGTCGTCAACCCACGTAATATTTCACTCCAAAGATGCCGCAGACAACCCAGTCGGCCTCACAGCCTATACGAAGCCCATTATACCACTTGCAATCGCCAGCCACCCTGCTCAGAGCCAATTCACCCCAGTTCTAGGTATTTAAACCAGAATTCACCAAATACCCTGTCAATTTCAAAGTAACCAGCTGCTGAGTGTTTTTAGTTAAGTTAAAAATTAATTAAAAATACTCAAGAGCTTAAGCCATTAACCACTGCAGAACACCATTTCCCTAAAAACTCTGAATCCCTCCCCACACTCAAATCCACAAGAACTGAGTATGGTTGCCCCAATTGCAATGGATGTGAGGCCCATCACTACACCTCATTTAGACCTAGGCCACCTTCCCCTGGCTAACAGAGACTTCCAGATAAGAGATGCCATTGTCATAGAGCTCCTGCTCAAAGTGCATTGCCAAAGTAGGGACAAGTTTCGGAACCATGCTGATGAAATTAGCCTTTGGGAGTCAAATTTACCCAAGTACCAGTTCCCCCAAGTCCACATTTTTCCTGAAATTGTGCATATGTGCTATGCTTGCTACATCCCCAGTCACAAAACTATCATGTCTCATGACCAGAAGGTCCTTTTCACCATTACAGCTGAATCCATCAACGAAATATTGCAACTCCATCCAGGGCCAAACCTATCTCCCCTCTCAATTGGAGACCTACTAGACTTATACCCCAAACTCAGCTCTGCTAAATTTTCCTAACTATTCTAAACCTTCATTGTAGAAGAAAATCACATCCCTGACGACCCCCGTCCATATGTAGCAGCTATATTTTCCCGTTGAGGCCGAAATATTGTAGCCATGATATCTTGTGTTTTGGGTTACTCCACAAGTGAGTACATTGATGAAATTATCTTGGCTTTCATGTCCATCTATACCCTAGGACAACCTCCTGCAACCATTTATGACTTTTCCACATTTATAACTGACAGGATGCATGAGAAGTTCACAAGATTGAGAAATGAAAGGGTCTTGAAATCCTCTTCAGTGTTATACCATATGTTCTTATATTATCAAGCTGATAAGTTCCCATTCACCCTCCAAAAACTAGACACCAAGGGCCAACCAAGATCAGTCATTTTTTGGACCCCATTAATCCATGAGTATCGGTCTCCATACTCTTATTCAGACTTTATTGACTTATTTGTACATCTAGTTATGACAATGTTGACTGGAAACCCTCCTCCAAGAATCAATCCAAAAATAAAGAGATTCCTTCAACTGTCAAAACAGACCAAAGTGGGTGACTGGTACCTTTACCAGAACCACACAGAAATTAGGATATATATTTGCATGCTTGCACCATACAAATTGCCAAGATACCTCCTGATGAGGTTGTTTGCATTAGAATACTACAAGAAAATTATCAATGCAGATGAGATCAACTTTTTAAATGCCAAGAAGAAGGTCAATTTCAAAATAAAAGACCAACTAAGCCCCTTCATATGTAAATCTAGGGAGGCTGGGACAAAGGCAGATTTGATACTATAGAAGATGAAGTTCTAGAGAAGTTTTGTTGGAGATATGACCCTTTGGAATTCATAACCAAGAAGAGGCAAAAGGTCAAGCTGGGACCTTTTATTCACCATCCCATACTTAAGATTGAAGCCTATGCTAACCAATCAGAATGGCTGGAAGGAACCATAGTTGATCAAGACAACACTAGAATAGACATAGAGAATGCTCTAATCGATCTTGAAAAACAACTTGATGAGGGTTCTTTCCTGTAGGTGCCAGAGCAGTTAGACAGGCTAGAGAAATCAAACAAACCAGAGACAGCCATGAATACCCCCTCAGTTGTGCAGACTCCTCTAAATGAGGATAAGAACCTAAAAAGAAGTAGGGAGGAGGCCACCACATTAGCAAGGGCCACTTCATAGACTTATGCAAATACAAGCCAAGCAAAAAGATAGAGAGTGAATCCTGTCTCTGAACAAGAATACATAGAGGAAACAATAGAAGTCACTAGCACAAAAGGAAACAGGAGCAGGCCCATCACCCCATCGGAAGGCACACCCTCCACATCACAAACTCAAGGGTTGGAAAGGCAGCTCAGTGTTGAGGTATTTTCCTTCAGAATGCCTGCTGACAAAGACCAAGACATCAAGGAGAGGTACAGGGAAATAAAAGCTAGGAGTGAGAGGCTTAAGTTCCAAACTTATGCCCAGTACCTGAATATGACCCATACTAATCAAACAAGGCTAATGTCAGCCTTTTATATCAAAGAGGGGAAAATACAGGTGACTTTTATCAAGCCTACAACTCAACAGCTAAGAACAACCTCAGATTTCAAGAAAGTAGATTTTGAAGTGTGGCAAGGGATATCCATCCCATATACCAAATTGAGTTACACAAGCAAACAGGGGAGATGATATACTCCACTTTGATTGGAAAGGCCATAGCTGCCCACCAACTACAAAATTCCTTAAACAACATATTTGCACAATTCTAGTTGGAAAAGGCCTCTTCACAGGCCAAGGTCACAAGAATCAAGTCCTTAGAGGACTTAGTCATTGAATTTGGACACAATCCCAAGGATATAAAAGCCACAAAGCAGCTAATTAAGAATAAAAATGATGATATCTCTGCACTCAAGAAGCAGCTAAAGATACCCCAACTGCATCATCCACAAACATTAGAGGTCCTAGAAACCCAACACGGATATGAAGAGCTCATGGACTTGGTCCTGAAGCTGAACGATCAACTCAAGGAGATAGAAAAGGAGTTGGACACTTTAATTCAATCGAAACAAAGTGACTTGGCCACAACTTCCATAACTGTCATCCCCACGGTGTCCACAATAGTTCCTTCTACACTGGCAGCATTATTGGCACCCACAGCTCCACCTGCAACTACATTGCCAGTAACAGCAGAATCTACTACAGTAGTAGGAGCACCACGAGACAAAGCAGCAGAACTTGTGAAAGCCATGGAAGATATGTCTATCTAGCCTATAGAGATGAAAATATTGAAGGAAAAGGTGGCAAGTTTGGAAACTGACTGCAAACTTTCCCAACTCAAGCCGAAAGAGGAAACACAAAGGACCCAGAGAATGGGTGAGAGGATCAAAATCCTAGAAAAGGATTTGACACTTGAGAAGCCACTTGGACAAATATCAATGACTCTGTCAATGATATTTGGCCATCAATCCAAGTTATTTTTGAGCAAACAGAGCTAGTAAAGATAGCTACTGAAGCTATCCAGAAAGTGAAGGAGGAATTGGGAGATAAGCCTGAGGATGTAAATAGACTCATCCATTTCCTCAATAACAAAATTAGATATGAGCTACATGAGCTGAACATTGAAGACATAACTTCCACCATTCTAGAAATAAGGAAGGTCCTTTCTAAAAGGAACCTTATGCTTAATTTGGAAGAAAAGTGCCACAATATGGAGGTAGTCATTGATAGGTTCATGGCTAAATTTCGGATTTTAAGGGAAAAGGGTCTGCCCAGTCCTATGGTCCTCAATGATAAACTCATGACACAATTGGACTATGGCACCACACTCAAACAATTGGCTAAGGAACAAGCCAACTCTTCATCCATTAAAGCCTTGCCAATGGGAAAAGTATTATATGATACATTTGAGAACTTGTTTTTCCTTGAGCATGAGGTAAAACATTTGTTCCTCACCAAGCCAATTTTTGCTAAATATACCGAGGCTGATGAGATTTACTGGAGAATGGTAAATGTGAAATTACCAAGTGCAGAATGGTGGGAGACAATGACATATTTACTGTGATAAATAAATAGCTAAAAGTTATTGTGCAGTAAAAATGAAGGCAACAGAGTAAAACAGGTAAAAACAACACAACATGGTCAAAGAATAGTAGGGTCAAAGAGTATCAAATGAAATATCAAAGTAAAGAAGACTCTAGCGTAAAAATTCCACAACTATCAGCCAGCATAAAGGGCTAGTAACACCTCAACCATAAATGCCAACGCAACCATAATTAAAGGGACAACAAGAAATAGTTCATTAGCTCTCTCTGTCTTCTTGCTAGAAGATATTTGTATTTCCTAGAATAAATCTCAAGTTGTTTTGAGATATTTTGTAATAAGTTTTTGTATAAATACTTCACAATTTGAATTATGTAGGGTGGATTCCAAAACATTTCTATAGACTTTTTCTCTTGAACAAGAAATTCTATTGTATCAATGACTGGATTGGCTTACTCGATCAAGGAATAAAGATCAGATATTTTATAGGATTCTTGTGTAAAGTGAAATACAAATAAGTATTATCCCATGTTCAATGTTGTTTCCCTTCAAGTTTTTCCATAATATTTATGTATCTCTAAAATCTAAATGTTATAACATGGAATGATATTTCAAGAATTGCTTAAATGCACTCTGTCTTGATTGTTATGCATTATTATATGTTTTCTTCACGAATATGAGTTAAGGAATTCTTGATTGCTCCCTAGTTTAGGTGGCTTCTTGTGATCTGTAGCAAAGGATTCTTAATTGCCCTTTGTTCATGATTATCCTCCATTCTCCATTCTGATCCCGGTCTACGGATTCTTGAGTGCCCTTTCACCCTGGTTAGAATTACTTCACCCATTAGGCCTAAAGATTTGCATTTTGCTCTGCTAGCCTGCCCTATGAACATTCCCTTTAATGAATTGGTCCAGTCCTGCTATCCATTTGTTGACTCCATAGCCCAATGGCTTTAAGACCTAGCTCTATCCATCTGCTCTAATAATTCCACCACCCAACCTTCAAATAAAAACCAAAACCGCAAAGAACACTAAGAACTAGCCTAAAATCCCATAAGAAACGAATCTAGATTATATAGAGAGAGCCCTCTCTGAGTCATAGGTTGGCTAGAACCTATACTTCAAAGACTGGTTTGTGGTTACCTTGGTTTCTTCCTTCTTCTGATAACTTCTACGGAAAATTTTGAGTGATAACATTGTGCACCATTTCAAATTATTGAAAGAGTGAGGCTAGTGGCCTATAGATTAGCATTTCCACCCACAATGAAGGCACATGATGTTTTCCATAATTATTTTCTTAAAAATTACATGATGCCAACCATGTTGTTGATTGGTCATTGATACAAGTGGAATCTGAGGGAGAATTTCTGCCAAAACCGCCGTGCATTTTGAGTTAGAGGTATATCACATTCCAAAATTGAGTAATAGAGCAAGCCAAAGTATAGTGGAGGCACTTCAAATGAAACAAATTAGGAAATGGCTAACAAAATGAGGGTATCATACCCATTTTTTTTTGTTGGTCAAGAAAATGTAAATGTAAATATAATTGTAAAAATAGTTGTTTATATAAAGCTCATTGTAACTTTGTTGTTCAAGTATAGCGCACCACAAATAACTTTCCTTTGAGGGGGTGGGGTCTATAGAAAACCTTTTTTTCACCCTCATGTCAATATTATTATATGAATTTCTTATGTAAATTGTTGTAAATTATAAATGATGATTGGACTGGGAGGAGGAATGGATTGAGAGATTGAGAGGAGAATTTGCTTAGGAAATAGTGAAACTTTGAATTCCACATTTAAGTGCCATTGATATCCTCGTTGAAATGAAAGGAAAGCTGGTACATGTATTAAAAATGTGTATGAACAAGAGGACGAGCAATCCTACTCTTGTGGGGCATGTTGGCTCCAGTCAAAATGCAATAGAAATTGGGGAAAGGAAAAGGGAATGACAACAGAGAAAAAACATACATAGAGAAGGAGAGGTTATCTGAAGGATTGGAGATGAATGTGCAAAAAGGAAAATTGAAGAAAGAACACAAGTAATGAAGGAAAAAGTTTCCGAGTGAAGGAAAAAGGAACAAAAGTTGGAGCACAGGATAGTGTTTTGGATTCCTATATGGTGTAGTAGGTGGAGTATGAGATAGTTCTCGGGATTCCTATATGGTCTACAAGTGGAGGCCAAGATATTTGGACTCCCGTGGTGAATATCACGAGGGGACATGGTGTGCTTTGTTTTCTTGCGAGTGTAACAGGTGAAGGCACCATGGGCCCTGGATTCCTGAAGGGTGAAGCAGGAGGAGATACTTTGGTCTTTGGATTCTTAGAGTAATTTTTTGGTGGATAACTATGTGCTCTGGATTCCATGAAGTGTAGTTTTGGGTGGAGACATTGTGCACTCTAGATTATTAGGTGTCAAGTGGATGCATTGTGTACTCTGGATTCCCATGTGATTTTTAATTGGACTGGTGTGAATTTTCCTTAAACACTTCACTCCTTAGGCTTTAAATCTGGCTTGGGGGTGGTTAACTGCAATAAATAAAGGCAGTTGAGTTGGCCTATAGTTAGGAGAAGAGTTGAAGTCCCTCTCTCAGTTGTTAGTCATTCAATTTATAAAATAAGTTGCTAACTTGTATTCTTTGTGTATACTTATTTCACTTGAATTATAAATATTGTTCTTATATAACAATGAGTGTATCAACACTATTAATGAATGAATGTGTATTCTTGAGTTTACAATGAGATGGTTATGTGATTTTTCTCATGGTGTAGGGTACTTGTAGATCCCTATAGATGTTGATATGCTTCTTGATATAACATAGTTATTTACATGTTTGGTAGAATGAGCTCAAGTAATTTATTATGGTGTGTGAAATTCCATGTCTTGGGTGTTATAACTATCAACGAGTCTTTGTTTTCTAAGAACTAATGAAACTTTTTGTTATAATGTTGTATGTGGCATGCTAAGGATTCGCATGTATTTTTTTTTTTTTGTAAGACTAATTGTTTACATTATAAAGTTAAGGACAAATACTCGAAGAATGCATGATACATTAGGGGATGTGATGGAAATGTACAGATCCATTCCTTGGAAGGATCTTGTGTTGCTATAAGTGAAATTACGAAGTGTTGTTAGCCATGGATTGGCTCGTTTCAATGCTTGATTGGTAGGAATATGTATACCTACGTGATTTTATTCTATCTATGTTTAGCACTTGGTGTAGTTGTGTTAGGTATAAGGATGCATTCTTGTGAATGTAGATTTCTTTAGGAAAATCAAGCTCCTTGTTACACAGTATTTTGTCACACCTCTTGCACTTCCCTGTGACATACCCTGAAGTGCCTGAAACATGACCATCATGCAATGTACTCATTCATACATGTAGCTCAGATCCTCCCTCAAGAATTGATTAGAAATGCCTTGAGCTTTCCCTAAAGAAAATAGCTCTAAAACCCTAAATTGAGGATCATCGCTCTTATGAAGCCCAAAACAATGATGATTGCATGTTTCACTTTGCTTGACCCACGATGGAATCACTATGTTCACTCGTATACCCACGATCATACCAAAAAGGAATTTTTCCCAAAGCGGATGAGAAGCTTCGTGATCTAGAAGCTTCTAGAGCGGTGAGCTAGAGGTTGTTTAGCATAGATGAGGTCGAATTCTCCCAACTTGGCCTCTTGGTATTATCCCTATGAGCTACTTTCTTGAGATGAGGGCTTAATCCTATCTTTGGAGAGGTCCTAACTCCCTTTCCCATCCTATATATTCATCCTCTCCCATTCTGAAATGGTTGGTCTATGCCTATTTGCGCCCTTATGCTAAGATTGTGCCTATATGCTATTCATTTGGCTTGGAGAAAGAGTGCTTGGAGAGATTAGATTGGACTTGGATATTCATTCAAGGAGAGCCTATCAAAATCAAGGTTTGGTTATATGCTTCCCCTTATTTTCTATTAATATACAATTGTTGGTTCATTTTCCCTAAATGTGTATGCTTATGTATCATTTATCTTAACATTCCTTGATCAGTTAAGTAGGTTGCTTTCGGATATGTTATTTGTATTTGCATGCATTGTTGTGTCTTGATCTCTTGTGTAGGAGCATAAATGTTGAGAGAAGCAAGAATAAGCCCACGACGCAAGTGATTTAAGGTCTTCAACAAAGGATATCGAGATAGCATCAGAACGAGGTAGGCCATCTTCTTCATCTCTCTTTTCAATTTGGAACTTAGGATTGTGTCTAGTAGATTGTCACTTCGGTTGCTAGACCTAGTCATTGGGCTAGAGGGATCATCTTTGTCTGGAGAGAGGATTTACCTAGACAAAAAATGGCGACTCCACTGGGGAAACTATGATCCTTTCCATCCAATCCTTCACCTTGTCTTTGTGATGAATTTGACTAACCTTCCATTCCCAAACTTGTTTGCTTGTCTGTAACTATTTTCACTTCCTGGTAATTGCTTGAAGGTTCTTGATATGTTGATTGCAGTAGTGATGATCGGTACTTTTATTTGAATAGGTGCTATGATAACAAAGGTTAAACAAAATTAGGGTTTTTCTTCTTGTTTTCAGTTTTCGCCTTCTCTCAGTAGCTTAACAGTGTGATTTTAGTGTCCTTGTCTTGATTGACATGTTTGTTTGATTATAATTGCCTCTTGATTGGGTTTACATGTGTTTGGAGCTTGATTTGCCTTTTAGGGTTTTAGGTCTTCTAGGTCATCCTTCATTCGCTCATTGGTTTTTTCTTTAGAGATCGATTACCTTTATTAAAAAAGTCTCTTTTTGTTTGGACGTCTTTTGCAAATCACTTTTGGTTCTTGGGTATTAAGTTGTTTTCTTTAATGTCGAATTGAGTAGATGATTTGAAAGTCACTTTAGTTCCCTTTGGCAAGAAATAGATTACAAAATTGTTTGTTTTCAATTGAACTGAAAGGAAATATTTCCTTGGAATTTTGTGTTTCGAAAAATGAAAGTGAAAGTGTTTATCTTTTAAAGTAGTTTTCGAAGCCTTCGTTGCATTCAAAATCATTAATGTGAAAGAGATTTTCATGATTATTGAGTTGTTTGCATTCTATTTTTATCTTTTGCACTAGATTATATTGTTTGCATTAAAGTGAAAAAGAAATCATCATTATATCTTAAAGTACATCGCTTTAGGATTTTGTTTTGGGTATTGCATTTGCTTATCATATGAAAGATTATATTTCATGTTTGGTATTTAGCATTGGAAAATTGTCATTGATGCATTGTTGCTTGTTTGATGGATGATTTTGGAATTTCTCTTCCCTAAATAGGTAGCCTTCATTAAATGAAAGGATTTCAATTTCATCATTTAGCTGCATTTTAGGAACAGGTGACATCGTAAAGGCCTTGAAATCGAAACATGATTTCAAGATTAACTTTAAAATATATCAATTAATCTAAGGAGCATTTGAAACATTACCATTCATACTTAGTGGTCTAGGCTAGAGACGTGTTCCGACATCCACAAAACTTAGCAACTGTCGTTCACTCTTGCATTAAACAACGCTAACAAGAACTTGTGCTCCATGTAATGTCGAGTACATAAAGGGAGACCCACATAGGTTGCAAACCTTTATACATAGGAAGCCGAGTTTTCCACTCAGTAAACATGATACACCGAACACAAAATTTAGGGATATTTCTTGCACATACATCAAGTCCTTCTTAAATTTATTTGTTGAGTTGTATATTGCAGTTCATGATTAGCTGGTACTCCTTTTTGCCTAGAGTTACCTTAGTGGTCATTTCGATCTTTTTTGACCCCTTAAATTTGAAGAGATCATCGAGCACTTGTCCTTTCAAGCTCTCTAAATCATTGAAAGCGACTAGAGTCACCTTTTCATCCTTTTCTCGACTCTTAAAAAATGAAAAGGAAAAATTTTTGTTTCTAAAAATATATGCACACGGTAAACATGTCGAACCCATGTAGTTGCTTCTTGGACCAATATTGAGTAATTCCTTGCTAATTTCAAGATTGTTAATAAGCCCTTAACGAATCTCCTTTCCTTTTCTGCTCTTAGGAGGAAGTCATCGCTGCTGAACCATTGAGTTCATCTCACAGGTCCCCTTCATTATCTGATATTGAAGGGTCCTCCCAAGGAGTTTATCAGCAACTTCCTCAATCAATTGAAGATAAAGGTTTTAACTTGGGATTATTCCAAGTATCCAACCCATATCTTCTCATCCATCTCCATCGAATTCCTCGCCACCTCAAGAATTTGATCCTGAGACTCCAAACAATCCTATACAGACCCTTGAGAGTCCACAGACCCCTAAGAGTCCGTAGAGGCTTTTTCCTAATCTGCCAATTATGTTATTTGATTTTGTTGTGATATCTCCTCAGCATCCTTATAACACTTACGATCGACCTAGTATTCCTTTGGAGTTATCTCCCCGCACATCGTGGATTCCTCATCACTAGTTGTTTCCATCTATGAAGTCAGAGGGTGAAATCCCAACCTCTTCTCTAGGTCATTTGGAAGTTTCCGCTACTCATACTCCTTGTGTTGATGATGAACAAGGGTATGAGTTTTCTCTAGAAGGTTTTCCTTTTATAGGAAGAGTCCCATCCCACACACTTCTTGAGACCAGTGGACCCATGCTTCCACCTAGTTATAAAACCCTCACTCAGTTAATTTTAGGAATTCCTAGTGCTTCATCTTTGTACCAAAATCCCATTTGGTCTTCCAATTCCATGTCTACTTGTAGTCCATTCATTCCAAACGCGATCTCTCAAACTTTAGTACAAAATGTTGTTACATCAATTCCCATTCAACCTACGATTCCATGACAACCTATGCCGTCATTTCAACTAACCCTTCCAGTACAACAGACTGTTTCAAGTCAGGTTTTAGTTAGTTCTTCCAACCCTCCGTGAAGTGGACATAATGTACCACTACCTGGGGGGAAAAATCTGAATATTCCTCTTGTGTCAGGAAAGACCACTGTGTGTAAATTACAAACTCACATGGTTGGAGTTAATCAACCATAACTCCCTGCACTTCCCATGTAGCATTTATCATGAACCAAAACTGGTCTGGATCTTCATTTCCTACTCACTTGAACGCCGACAACTTTATCGTGCTTGCCATATTGCTTCGCCGTGGTGGCAGAGGTGGTACAGGCGAAGATGGGGGTGAAGGCGGTGAAACTGGTGGTGGTGTGGGTGGGGGTGGTATGTGTAGAATACTTTGCCTTATCAAATTTATCGCACTTCTTGGTGAGACCTTCGTGAGATCCTCCTCATCCCCTCGCATAGGTGAAATCAAGGGGCTAGTTTCTAGTTCTGCACTACCTTCATTTTTGTAAATTCTCCCACTTTGCATAGCCCCGAACATCAATGTATTCAGATAATCTGCTTTTCGCACAGTAGCATTTTAATCCAAGTGTTCAGAGACTTAATGTAATTACCTCGCAACACCTCAAGAAGCATCGCTTCACCTCGCTATAGCTGACTGGAGTGTCTAACGCGAACTCAGTAATGAATCCTCTTATAATTCGATCGAGCCAGTCATCAATAACGTGCACGATATTATCCTTCAATGCTTCTAATCTGCGCACCAACTTTGGGGTCGACACAATAGGACTGTCGAGCTTGCACCTTCCTTGACTATCTGCTAACTTTGCGATCCACTCGTACAACTCAGTAGGGAAATATGTGAAGAAAATTTCATGGATCTCTGTGTACAAGTAGTAGTCTAACCACTCTTCTTTTGATAGTCATGTATTCCTATTCTCCTGCACCGGGAACTCATGAATTCTCCTGTCTAACTAACCTTCAATTTCTTTCTTAGTTGAATTCCAATGATACGACATCAGATATCTCTATGCAGATTTCGGTCCCAACAATGGAACCATTTGTTGGCTTGTTAGGGTCTGACCTAGGTTTGGAGTTAATTAGCCAAACAAATCCCTTTACTGTTGGCCCTTTAGGCAACATTCCGTGGAGCGTAGACTAAGGTCTCACCCGAAGCAGTATGGGGGGATGCTAGAACCAGATTTCCGCACCCTTGAGATGTCTGAGGGGTTGATTTAGTCCAACTGTGAATACCTTCATGCAAGTTAATTCCCGCACTTCCTTGACTTGTGGGGCCTTCACACCTTATTATATTCGCCTTCACATAGCCCTGACCAGGGGTTGTGGGGCTTTCGCACTACTAGAGTAGCGATTTGCACTATTTCCCCAAGTCACACCATGGATCTTACTTATCTTCTTATAACAGTTAGTTATCTTTGCATAAACAGATACCTTATATTATATTCGCTTACTCAGCACATTTATATAAGTTTGTGGAGTAAATAAATAGTAAACTTGCGATTCATATCCAATATACTTCATTGCATAAAACAGGAAAAGATACATAGAAATATGGTAAAACTTCTCTTTATTAATGCTTCCAACGATTATAGACTCAACCTTTCCTGCGCACTCAGCTGCAGGGGTCCGCGCACTCAACTGCGGACTACTAGGCCTCTGCACACTCAGCTGCAGAGCCTTCTGCTACTCTACGACCCAAAACTAGAATTTACACTTCGGATACTTTGTTATGCTTCTATTCCATGATCATCAGTCCATTTTTTTTATATATTTACACTTAGAGCCTCGCTCTATTTATACAATCCCATGGTCCACGAACCATGGGTAGATCTCTCAAACCGACATTACATTACAAATATGAGGGCGCACAACCCTATGACTTTATTACAACTTCGCGCTCTGCGACCACAAATCATGGATTCTTTATAATGGCTTTAGTCAAGACTTGGGCTTGCAGCCCCAAAACATGCCTTGGGGGAATCCCACACCCAGCACTAGTGTTATTACTCCTCCGATGTTGTTACTCCTTGGCCATTTCGTCTAAGTACTCTAGTGTTGTTACTCCTTCGACGCTATTACTCCATGGTGATGGCAATTTTGTCTAAATACTCTGCGGCTATTACTCCTCTAGTGTTGTTACTTCTATGGTGTTGTTACTCCATGGTGATGGTGATTTAATCCAAGCACTCCCGTGTTGTTACTCCATCGGTTTTGTTACTCTGTCGTGATTCCAGCTAAATGTTCAAGCAATGTTGTTACTCCTTGGGTGTTGTTACTCCATTGATGTTGTTAATCCTCGAGTGTTGTTATTCCCTCTGATGTTGTTACTCCTCTGCTACTATTACTCCATCAAGGTAAGTCACCAGGTACGTCCCCAATCGAATTTGTGGATTTGATTGATAATTCATTTGACATGACTCGATATGACCACAGACAATCATCCCCTTAGTTAGGGTGGGGGTACTATAATAAATAAGAAGATGCCCTAATTAAAATGAAGTAATGACTTGTCGTATCAGTATTGCACCCTGTGCTAAGTGTGTACACTCCACGATCCCCACCATACTACGCATGATTATCCATATACATTGGGACTTGAATAAGTGCGATTATGTTAATGGATGGTCCTTTCCAATGTTGTGAAATGATTACCATAATTATCACTCATTGTTACCATAATCTGTCATGGATGTTTCCATATTTTACCATTATCTTCTTAGATTTCACTATCACTCCACCCTGTCACCACCACAACCCTGTCACTGCAATTTTACTTGCCGACACTCCTCCCCAAAGGTATTTTTGTTATTCCAATTACTGTTAAAGAGAAACTGCAGAATGGGCGGGCAAATCATTAGGCATGAACCATAGAATACAGTGCAGGTCCAAAGAAATCTAGACGTATGGCAGGTCTTTTTAGATGCAGGTTGCCATGTGTATTTTGAGAGGCTGTAGGGATTTGACGAAGCCATCATAGTAGTATTTGCATTGATTTTGGATGAAAATCATTCCAGAGTACATGGATTGGATATTCCCATCACAGAGGAATTAATTTTGACTATCAGCAGATTTCTGCAAGGAGGGAATAAATGATTTTCAAAGAAATATCTTTTGCAAAAGTTCTTGGAATTGTTGTTGCAAGCTAGAGAAATAGTAGTCAATAAGGGTAGGGGGTATGATCGAAAGTCTTTGCCACACCCATCTGTCGAGATTACATATTTTTTCATGAGGTATATTACTTATGAAGGTCAGTTTGCTACTTTTTTTAAGTATCATTTTAAGCTTCTTGCATGCCTTCAGTTTTCACATGCACGGATTCATTCTCTAGACATGCCACATTTTCTATGGAACAACTTAGCTAATGGTGCAATTTGCTTGTCGGTTTTAACAAGCATTGGTGGTCCTTACAAATCATGGGTTGGTCAGACTATTAGTGGTTCATGCTTTGTCTTGAACTTCTATGGCTTGGCCACAATTCACGGAGCTAGCAGAGGAAGAACTTGCATTTATGATTCTTGTAAGGGAGGATGAGGAAGAATTACTGGTAGAAGAAGAAGAAGCTGCAGATGACACTGCTCCAAAAGAACTAGCATCACCTATTGGCTCAACAAGAGTAGAAGAAATGGAGACAAAAGAGGCCACAACCGATGCTACTCCACAAGAACCCATGTCACCTGTTGGCCCAATGGGAGTAGAAGAAATGGAGATAGAAGAAAATTCAATCGATGTTGTTCTCCGGGAACCAGCGAGGACTTCCAATTTGAGGAAAGAATCACCACCCTTGGATGAAATTGTGGTGGTGCTAACACACAAGAACCAACATTACCAGTTCAAGAAAATGAGGAACCTTTGGATGAGGCTACAAGTGGCACTGATACACAAGTACCAGCATCACTTGCTTAAGCGATTAAGGAACCCTTAAAAGAAGTGAAGGCCGTAGTCGACACTACTCCACAAGAACTAGTGTTGACTATTGAGCAGGAGGACAAAATAGATGAAGCACGAGAAGAAAAAGAAAAAGAGAGCACAGACCAACCAGTGAGAACAAGGGAAGGAGGACCTAAGGAAACAGGCACTGAGAGAATGGATATTGAAGAAAGCATTTTTCATTCTCCACTTCTTGTGTCCATACCAAGAGTGGCAAGGAAGTTTTGTTCCCTAGGCACCTAGTGAAGGAAAAAGCCTCTCCCCTAATCTTAAAATTTGTCAGGGTAGTTAAAGGCACCGTCATCGACACTGTTACACAAGAACCAATGTCGACTGGTGAACAAATTGCACAAATTGAGGGATTGGTGATCGACACTGTCACATAAGAACCAGTGTCGACCAAAGAACAAACTGAAGAGATTATGGCCGATACTATCTCCAAAGGGCCATTAGAGGAGGATGTTGTTGTTGACGCTACCCCACAGGGATTTGCAGTAGCTACAAAGCCACCAAAGTAAGGTGTGAAGGATTCGGGACCCAAAGGAAAATATGGTCGGGAAGTGGAACAGTCACAAGAAAAGGGTGTCGAAGACACTACCCACAAGGGCGTGCAGTGACTCCAAAAACACCAAGGGAATATATGGAGATTCCGAGACCCGAAGGGCAAGACGTTGGGACTATTCCCTGAATCAAGGAACAAACAAAGGAAGTCAAGATAAAGAAAGAGTCCGTGGACGAATTTGTCGACGTCAATCCACCAAACCCCACACCAGTTGTGAGACCAATTGAGGAGGTTGTTGTCAAACAATAATTCATTAAGAAATATGAAAAAATAAGGCCTCCTCTTAAAGAGAGGTACCAATCTCAGTTTAGGGAAAAAATGCAACTAAAAATGGGAATTTTTAAGCTAAGGAAGCAGGTACGGCACTTAGAAAGGAAAGTGAGGAGGCATAAGAAGAATGTTGTGAAACTTAGGGCTGAAACCATCTTCATAGTAGTGCAGATCGAAGACAGGACCATAACCTCCATGGCTACACAAACCGAGTCATTTTTGCATGTGATTGAGGCACGAGAAATTTTCATGACTGCACAAATTCAAAAGTGGCAAGTTGTTGCAGCTTGCCTTCAAGGGGGAGGATTCCTTTAGAAGCCCACCAGGAAGGAGTGAAGGGAGCTCATGAGCAAGCCGTGAAAATAGTTACCGATTAAATGGAGTAAATAGAGAAAGAGAAATGAAAGAAGGAGAAGCAACAAAAGAAAATCAAGGAACTGGAAGGGCAGGTGCAACTACAGAAGGTTGATAAGGAAGAAATTTTTTCTCTGGCACAATAGGGAATTGCTTACCAAACCCCTACCCACAACTATGCTTTGTTCCTCCATGAAAAATATATATTCCTTTGTTTAGAAAGCGTCTGTCAAGAAATCAACCATGTGATAGAAGACCCAATATAGTTTCTACGCATCTTAAGAAGCCACAATATTATGAATCAACACTTGGTGTGCGAACTCTACATGCATGATTAATTTCTGGGTGATGATCAATTATTCAACCCAGTTTCATATGTGGGAGATATTCAATTAAGATCGTTTACCTCCTACACAGTTAATCATGTTAAATAGAAGAAGGCCTTCGACACGTTCGAAGAGAATCAAGTAAATAGGCGACTTGTCCTTTAGATGGAGAATTGTTAGTCTATGAATGTTTATAATAGACACCAAAACTTCTTAGAGGTCAAGGGACGAAAAGGACAGATGTTGGCAACCCAGAAATGGTGCATTCACATATGCACAAAACAAATTTTTACTTGTCAAGAGGAGGCTCGAGACATCTGCCAAAAATGGTGGACACTATCATCATCAACCGTCAGGATATGTGAACTTTTTGAGGCCCCTAATTTTTCTCAGGCGTTAAACAGGGTACCTCAATATATTGAATGCATGCAGTTTCATGGGGTTCAATGGATGGGTTTGCGGTTTCGGTTCCCTATTATTTGGATGCCAGCCAATCAATATACTTCAGCTTATGAGGTAGGAGAGGATTGGTTGAAGGAAGTCCTCAAGGCAAATGGATATAAGCCTTTAGGGACAGAAATGGCCGCAAAATATGATCTCTCACAGCTTCATACTTATCATCGCAACTCTAACCCAGATCTGCGCAGGCGACGAGGTACATGAGGACATGCAAAAATACTAGTTGGGGGGAGATGTTGGTGGCTGAATTTGAATGTTTTTACCCACCTTTTTACCTTGTTTCTTGTATCTATTTTACATCATTGTTGGTCAATTTACATTCTAAACCACATAGGTATACCTCTTGTCATGTCGTTATGAATCATTAATCAATGAAGCATAGTTATAGGGGATTGTTGCCTAAGTGACTCGCTAATTTGATTATTCTTGCAGATTTGGAGGAAGTATGATCAAGGTCGTGGTTCAACAAATGGTGACCATCTAGCTAGAAGCGTTATCTTGAGACATCAGCTGCAATGATGGAACAATATTTCAATCAACGCACTGCTACATTTATATTATGTTTTCCTTAAGAAACTACTATGTAATTGTAGGCTGAAAACTACCATAATTATAGAAGTTGTTAGTGTTAACAAATTGTATAAGTAGGGTTACAGGGCCATGAAAGCCAATAGTTAAGACCGAAAAGAATTACGTTAACTTTGAGTCTGTAACAACAGACATGTATTATCCTTTTGATTAAGGAAATTCTGGTCTTCTAAGCATTTCATGACTTATTCATCTTGCCACAACCCTAATTAGGGAGTTGGGCCCACTCTCCTGACTAGGTATCGTTGGATAGATGTGTGCATAAGTTTATTCCGGTTAATTTATTTATCATTGTGAATGATTAGCAGTGTTGCTGTGAGTCTGCTTTTCTATTGCTCTTATTGTTGTTGCAGTCATTATTGTTGTTACTCTTATTTGATGTTACAGTTATCACTTGTCGTTACATATTGTTAAGTTTATAATTGAATGTTTAGTACTCGGTAGGGAAATTGTGGCCTACATATACTTTGCATGATAGACTTGAAATAACTCATAGAGCCCTAGGTTGACAATTAATGTGGAATTGGGTGAATTGCATGATTCATATCTGAACACCAACACACATTACTTTGAAAAATACGAAAGATCGTGTGTGGGGAGATGTATTAAAGTGAAGTGACACATCAAGAAACACAGCTGAAACACTGATATTGCAGGTAACAACTAGAAGAATAATGAACTTGGCAATAAGTAGTATGAAACACAAATATTGCACGTAATAGTTAAGACGATAATGAACTTGGAAATGAGTAGCATGTTTTGGATTCAATATGAAAGATAGACCTCACTCTCAAAAGTTACATTCAAACGAAAATGAAGAGCTTGGCAAATCTTTCAATAATAGTGGGAATTTGGAACCAATCCAAATTAGAAATTGTAAACAGTTTCGGCCTCTTCATTTAAAGGTTTTGGAATGATGTTGAGTGGACAATCGGGGAAATGATTAAGTTATATTTGACGATTAAAATCTTTAGTAATAGAAAATTTTGCTAACCCATTCACTCACATTCCATCATTGTAATATTGATGGAGGCTACACTCACAATAGCCCTTCTTATAGTGCATTAACGTTTATTAGAAAAAGTACAATTACAAAAAAGATGAACCCAACAAGTTGTCTTAGTTTGAGAAATAAAATAATCCTGACACTTGAGCATCGTAGTAACCCAACAAGTTGTCTTTGAGAAATAAAATAATCCTGACACTTGAGCATCGTAGTATTTAAATAAGTGGAATCAAATATTTCTATCAACACTGACATGGTATTTAAGCAAATACAAACATAGGGTAAGGTGTTAGCTAAGCTTTTATTTTTACACTTATTATCACTCGTTTTCACAGGGAAAACCCATAATGCACACCAGAAAACTAGAAGAATTTTCATCCACAAGTTCAACGCAAGCAATTGCCACATATCTTATATTATACATATGGATGGATCCAATATTATATTGCCACATATCCTATAGTATACATATGGATGGATCCAATATTATATTGGAAGCAACAGTGCCCGTCTCCATTCTCTTTTGCAAATGTATTTATTCGGAGATACTAGTTTCCAAAACAACACAAGAGGATAGTTCATTGATCAATAAATTAATTATGCGGTGATCGACTTGAATTGTAGTCCTTCTGTTTATATATGTATATATTTTTGTAAGGAAAATTCGATAAGTTAATTTACTTTCAAGATGATTAGTACTTTTTATAAAAAATGTTGGTATTTTGAACTATTTAGCATTCTACCAGCAGAATTTGAGCGAGGGACTACTGCTGCCATCAATGCATTATTACTGCTGCCAATTTCTCCTTAGACTTGCCCCACGGGGACTACCATTGCCTTCGTGCTTGTTTATGCTGAGAAGGTAAACCACATGACTTTGATGTTTCTGGAGCTTCGAACTGATATATACATATTAAGAAAATTATAAAAAAAAATTAATGAATAAAAATAGTATGTTTTTAACCGCCATTTTTATTCTATGGAGGAGAGGAATTGCAGTTAAAAGTGGTCAGAATTTAGGCAAAAAAATTCAAAAAATATTTTAAAAACAGTATTTGAATTGTGCTTTTGATGGTGGAAATGAATTCAGCACCATCAAAAACGTCTTGCCTAAAATTTTGAAATTTAACCATTATAATTTAAATTTACAAAAGTCTTTGCCAAATTTTCTCTAAATATGATTATAATTTCCACACCCCGTTAGACTTTTGGTTGCAAAACATTATATTTTAGTGCATAAAACAAAGTTTTGACTCATTGCATATATGGATGCTTTGACGAATTGTTTAACCACGCCATCAACGAACGCAACTCCATATCGCGTAAGTTAATCGATGGTTAAAAGGTGGATTATTCTCTTTGTGAAAGGAGTGATGATCTTGCCATATCTCTTGCCTTCGATTTATCATACTGCACTATCGTAGGCATTATGTTCGAGTTTACAAGGATCTAACCTTATGCATGGCCACAGGAGATTCCATTCTTTTTGTTAAAAATGTATATAGATACATGTCAATTTCATTGGTTTAATCCAGAGCCTCGATAACATGATAAAACATAGCAATAGTTTGTTAAAATTACATAATTGAAGCAACGTTCAATATCGAAAAGTTTGATTCATCGGTTGTTCTTTATTGCTTATCTTGGCCTGTGTTCATTGCTACCAGTATGAAAAATGGGCGTGATCCTAAGCAGTTGGATGGTCCCTCACAATTTCTAAGCACATACAATAAATATTTTTCTATAGCAGAAGTAAGCAAATTCAGTTGAAAGAATTCCGGAATTGGCCTTTTATAACAATCAATGAAACTTTCAGATCATATTTGAACAAAGTTTTCCTAAATTTGGTTTAACAAACCTTGATATATCATTATAAAAGGACGTGATTTATAAATGCAAAGTGAGGGCACACCTGAATGCTGCAACATGCAGGGGAGAGGAGAAGGAAATATGGTGATTGTCATTCAACTTTGGTGACTGTGAGATCTTATAAAAATTTTGGTTAGTATAAATCTTGATTTTGTTCGAACAATTTTAATTGATAAAAACTTAATCGCATATGTTCTCCATAGCCGCTAACGAATCCTTTTTGAGTTTTTCGCCTGTGTCTTGATTATAAAGGTTTAACTCTATTATTTTCAAACAATGATTTGGATATAAAACAACAATGTATTTATATCTTTCCTTACTCTATTGATATTCTTTTAAATATATTTTATCATATTAATGTTGAGAAAACTATTGTCTTAAAATATAATCTAGATTCTGTATAATCTCGATCTCGATCTCTGTATGACTATGAATTCTTAGAATTGTTTTTGGGGATTTAGGTTATCTAAGTATATAGATTTGTATGTAAACAGGATTAATACTTTGACTTTAATAATTTCTATGTGTTATATAACATTTTGTTTCTTATTTGTTGACATTTTTTTGGGATTTAGGTTGTGTAGGTATGTAGTTTGTATGTAAACATGATTAATACTTTGACTATAATAATTTCTATGTTTTATATAATATTTATATTTTGTTTCTTATTTGTTGAACAATTTCGAACTTTTAAGTGTTGAAAGATTCATTTTTTAAGAGGAATTATTATAGCCATTTAGTTTTTAGATAATTATATACATTTGTATTTGTGTTGATTCTTGACCCGACATATCAAAGACAAATTCATATTTCTCTACATATTTTTAAAATACAGGGGAATTATATTATTGTATTTTATTAAAAATTGCATTAAAAAATAATTGAATTTAAACTAGATTTCATTTATAGTTTAAATTAGTTTATATGTGAAATATATTGTATTATAGGAACATGATATAAAACATCATTTTATATAAATTAGTTATATATGAAATATCTTGCATTATAGGAACATAATATAAAGCATTATTTTATATTATTGTTCTAGCTATATAAGTTTGATTACTTTCCTTTGTATTATGTGTAAATTGTTTTTTGTATAATATTTTTTATTGTAATTTAGCATTATACCTTAGTAGCATAATGTTTAACTCTTTTATTGTACCATATCAAACTAGTTAGTTTACACTGTTATTTGGATACATCAACATAAAACATTGATTTTTAGTTCATGTATATATAACCTTTGGATTATATTAGGATTTCCACAGTCTTTTTTTTTTCACAAAAAGAAGAGATCTGCGGGCTAACAGAGCATCAAAACCTATTGGGAGCAGTTATTTAAACAAGTCAGGTTATGTAAAGAACTTCAGATTTGGCCGCATCCCCTTCTTGACATATGGTCGAAAGGGACTGTCAACAAATGGCACTAGGAGGAGGGCATGAGGTAAATTGATTGACTAAATCACTTATCCCTTAGCCTCTAATATTTATAGATTTAATCTTCTTCTTTAAGTCATTTAAACACATTGTAAAGAAAGTTAGATGACAACATAGTCTGGTTGAAGTTGAGTTCTTATTGTCACATCTAAACAGTGGCTCCTGCCCAAATCAATGTATGTGAGGATGCTTTTAGTTTCTCATTGCCAAAAGTTCCTCACAAGACAACTCATCTCTTGTCAAGACTCCAATTTGAGGGTGAAGGGAGTATATTTGCAATGAAAGATCTTGATAAGTTTTGTTGTAAATACATCAATTATAAAATCACTAATTTGAATTTTTTATATAGGTTGTTTCCTTTCACTTTCGGGGATTGAATCAAAGACTAGTTTGAAACTTTCCAACCTAATTTTATTTTCAATTGGTTTTGATTTGTGGATGAATTTTTAGATGCCTTTGAAACTTATGATCATGATAAAAATATGTGAAGAGTTAAGGCCTTTGCTATCCAAGAATGATTTATCTTTAGACATATGTTAGCAAATGAAAATCATGTTCTTGCTAAATTTCATCTTAATGATTTGTCTTTTGTATTAGATTTTACATTTGATGCTTATGCTCCTTTAATTCATCCCAATTCAACTGAATTTGGTGGATTAGATAAATAGCGTAACACCAAATTGCAAGATGAATCTTGTTTACAAAGTCAGATGGGCCCTTTGTTCATATATTCTACAAGTTCCATCAAACAAGTACAAAGGGAAAAATCAATTGAGCATAACTCTATTGATAAGGAAATCAATTTCTCTTCTAATTAATCTTCTACTAGGGATATAATAGAAGAATATTTAGCTATAGATCAACATACATATTTGTATTCTTCTAATTCTTACTCTAATCATCACTTATATTTTGTTGGAAACTATGTTATATACTGGGGTGAATCAATATTTACGCTAATTTTAAATTTTATACCCGTTTATATTATCATTCATACTTAGCATTCATAATGTGAGAAATGACTATCATAACATGTGTAGTGAATGGATGAATCAACACATAAACACTCACACCAAGAGAAACATATGCATAAGACACCAAGGTTTAACGTGGAAACCCTTCCGGGTGAAAAGCCACCAAAGTTTGTTTGTTATTTGATGTAAATATGAGCTCATACTCTATTACGTCAATGTTTGTGAGCCAGTAGCCATAGGAAGCACCAACTCCCTTTGATTGTCTACTAGCACCCACTAGCAGGAAGTGCCAAGTCCCTACTTTTGTAGACACTTAATCAACTTACCACAAGCACGAACTTCATGGATTTGTTGCAAGCACCAACTTGGAGGAGGAACCAACCTCAAGCTCTACTCAGAAATCCACTAAGATGGAAGCGCCAACTCTGTGGTTTGCAGGCTCTAACCCACACTCAATAAGGATCTAATGCTTATTGTCTATGGCAACCTCTCTACTTGTTTTCAACTCTGTTTTCATCCACTTGCCCCTTTTTTCTCTTCTACATTCGACCCTTTATTCTAATGAAAATGCTCCACTCATACTTAGCCCCCTTTTCACTTTTTGTCCAATATGCAGCAGTTCATGACCTTCAACATTTCTGCAACATACTCCCTATATTTTCCTGTTCCGTTAACCCTCTTCTTTTACACAGACATTCTCGGCCACTCACAAAAGCTCAAGCACACTTCAGGCCTCCATTTCTGTATATGCACACTCCCAACCTCACTCTCCAACAACCTCACACACTCAGAGCTCTCCCTTCAGTTGTCTCAACAATAATGCATCCCCCCGCATTGCACTACAACAATCCAAGGTTTTGTTTCTCTGTTATATAAATAATGATGTTGTATTTGTTGTCATCCACTCTTCCTAAGAGTGTACTCAAACACATGGTTGTCCATGCCACTGTTAACTCATATTTCTTAGATACTACAACAAAATTAATCATAGGGAATGAGCTACTGAGTGTTTCTCCATATAGAGAATTAAATATTAGTCTTACCTAGACACTCAAGGAGTACCACTCGTGAATTTTGTTTGCAAAAATAACATTGTTCTCCATTCCTTTTAATTTCCCACAGAGCTCAGATTATACTTCAGGCATGGCTCTCCTGGTATGTGACGAGAGCTTTTGCACTTAGAAATATTTTCCATTTAATTCTTCATAGTGTGAAAAAAATATTAGAGGGGGTTTGTTTTTATTCAAGGTAGACTCCATTAATTAATCTTCACAATCGAGGTCCCTGTTGCCTTGAATAAACTATATCTCCAATTAGTATTGACTCGAGTAATGCCTCTAATGCACTGCTAAACTTGGTGGAGCCTTCAAAAGCTGCCAACCTGTTCAATGTCTGCATGGCCCACTTATGGCTGTTAGCTAATTTGGCATAATTTCCAAATATCGTGGAACTCTACCAAACTAGTTGTCGACCCGTTCAAACTCCATAACACTCAGCCTTTTCTAATATGTACACAACTCTTTACATATAGCCTAAAGGCCCTCAAAACGTTTTCCCACTCTCTCTTTTTCATTGAAAGTTGGCTAGAGGCCCTTGGTAACATTAATATATGACACCACCACAAAACAACTCTTGGGCCCATTTTTGAACTATAGTCGCAAGGGCTTAAGGACCACACATTCACTTTTTGTACCCTTTGTCTGATTGCCACAACAAAACCATTTCCAGGTGCTTTACTTTATCCCCTACCACCTTTATCCTAACACTTTTCTATTGTGCTCTTTACAACATTCCGGTATCTCCTCTATGGGATGTCATGTCCCGTCGGTCCACCTGTTGTAGCTACCAACCAATCAAGAGCCTGTCAAGTTTACTTGTAATGCCACTACATTTCCTACCTCTCTTGACACCTTTTCTTTATTTTTTTCCTCAAGGTCCACGGTCGCCCAACACACGAAATCTTCACAAAACCAGTTACACTTACCATAATTTGAGAGAATTGTCAAATGTCGGAAAAATCTTCGTATTTTGGCTCTATTACCTCATCATAAACCTTATCATGCATTTTTTTTTCTCTGGGGTCAAGCCTCAGGGATGAAATGTGCCATGGGGCTGCCCTGTTCCTCCTCCCATTGGTTGCTTGAATATGTGTTGTCTTTTTGACATGTCCTAGTGCTTGTATCCTAGCCATTTTCCTTTGTTTCTTAATAAATATTTCAGGGTCAACCTTCAAGGATGAGTTGTCCTAGTGGGTCCTCCCTTTAAACAATCGAGCCAATAATCTGCCACCATGTATCCTGCTGCCAGTCATCCTACTGACTCCTCTTTGTTCACCACTTTAACCTTCCAGGATCAAACTTGAGGGATGACATCATGCTTGCATCATTATATCCACACAGTTCCTCTTAAGTGATGACACATGTCACATGGATTTGGCCTATTAGGCCACCCAAAAATGATGAAAATACATGCCTTGTGTCCTTCATATTGCCACCTCATGCTAATGTGATCCATGACTTACGTCATCCCTACCTTCAACTTCTGGTGTGCCCTTTGAACCTTCCAGGAAAACTCCATTGGGATGATATGGCTCTAGGGACAACCACTGATAAAAAAAAAATATCTTTGTCATTGTTGTTAGCTCCATGTCTGCCCAATCCTTAGAGAAACCAACTTGTGGTTTTGTGCCACCCTCTTAATGGATGCTTGTGGTTTTAGGGAGGGAGGTGGCCCAGTCAACCTCAGTTGTTGATATTATGATCGATGGTTTTTCCAAATAGCTTTGTGTCACCCCTTTGCACTTTAACTGTCGAGTGGAAGACCTTGTTGCAGTTACACCGATGCGCTGGTGTTGACGCGTGGCGGCAGATTTTCCCACAAACTCACCCGCAATTTAAATGGCCAGCTCCACCATTGCGTTGTTGCCACATTCCTTGACGATTACCATCTGGACCTTCAGCTTTGTGTGCTCAATAAAACCTTCGGAGACTCTTGTCAAGTTTGCGTGTAAAGAGAGCTCCATCGTTGATTGATCATAAATCTCCGTATTTCTTCCAAGTCCATGTCTGCTTGATGCTTCCATCCCTATCTTCACCTTTAGCGAATTTTCTAAAAAAGGCTCTTCCAACTCTGTCGAGCTACTAAACTTCGTCACCACTATGACCATAAGCCACATTTAACCCCACCATTTTGACTTTGGGGCACCTCATCTTTGACTGGAAATAACTCTTGATCTAGGAGGCCATTTAGGACTTCAATACCATTGGAAAGTTGTTTTTGAGCACAATCCAACTAAGTCGCTTCCAAGAGCATCTGAGCTAAACTCCTAAGGTAGAAATTCCTTCAAAGCCTGGGAATCCCTAACCATCATAGTCATCATATTATGGCTTCTTCAATAAGCCTCCTACTATGATGATTCTCTACCAGGGATTGTAGTAAGCATGAGATGCCCCCTGATCTTGACACACCATGCATATTAATTCTAGCCCTAGTTGCCATCAAATCTAGCATAGTGGAAATCAATGGCAACACATCTACGACTACCAACATCAATGCTAATATGGTTGATGTCAATTCCAACACACTTGCTTCCATTGGCCATTCACAAAATTGTAGTTGTCCAACAATCTCCCCCTTTGGAATTGATGGCAACACATGATCACTTCTCCTCATTGATGGCCCATCCTCATTTTGCTTCCACACTTCTCCTTTCATGAGCCACCAATAACTTTCTCTCCTCTACATTGGACATCACAACTTACTCTCCCCTTTTGACATCAATTGGAAAGGGATATAAGATTTCTTTTCTTCCCATTTCAATTACTCACTGATGGTATGGCTACTGATGTGCATTCTTCTTTGCTGACTTCTCTTCAAGGGCGGATATCTTCATGTTGGGGCACTTTAAATCTTCCATCCAAGCTCATCTACAAACATCATAACCAAAGACATCTGCTAGAATCAAACATTAGTAAAAACATGTCTTCGTATCTCCTTGTGGTTGTTGCTACTGCTCTAGGAAATGGACATATATGATATGCTCCCCCTCAACATGTATTTCCTTTTCTTTGAATTTATCCATTTTTGAACACCTTAGGGTTGTTAGAAGAACACTTTCTCTTCCAATGCATCATTTGTACCAATTAAAAGAAACTTATACAAATTAAAATTTCTCGTGGTATTGTTGCTACATGTAAATACTAGCCATTAGTGATGCATTTCGCCTTTCTCTTCACTATTGTTATTGTTGCTGCTAAGACTATGGTAACTTCTCATGAGCATGCTAAACTCTCTGCTCCTGAGATCATGCTACAACAACTAGAAGTTCATGCTTAGTAATACCAATTGTACCAAGTGATTGATACAAATTGGACAATGTATCGGGCAAACTCTTACAACTCCTACTTAGAAAGAAATTCCCATGCGCATAAAAAGGTTATTCCATATGAACCTAGACCACCAATTGACATAGCAATACCAATTCAAATCTAAGGGACATTCAAATCTTGCACCAATTTTTTTCATGAATGTAAGATTTCTAAGCTTAATCAAATTCACAACTTAAATGTAATAAGGGTATTTCACCCAAGATGCAAACCTTTCATCTACTAAACAATCTTCCTTCCCGAGAATAAAAATTGTTGCCCACTGCTGCAACTAAAGTAGGTCTCCCTGAGTTAATGCTTTCTCTTTTTTGATCTCTTTGCATCTTCCTTCTTGTATATGCATGGGGACTGATCCTATGGACCTAACATAATTTTGGGCCTCTTGTCATTCCAGACTTCTGCTGCAATTCCTCCTCTTCCATAATATCAAGTATTGTTTTGTACTTGGCATGGAACCATGTTGGTTGCACTCTCCTTTGGCTTACTCCTGCACTGTTGATATATTGAAGATAACCAATTTATTATTGTAATCAACAAGGAGACTTGATCATACCTTCAACATTTAGATGTGCCTCTTTGATTATTATTTCTAACCCCCGCACCTAATTTATTTGGCCTCACTTAAGGCCATTCTCTTACTTCAATGAAGAGAAATAGAGGATTTACTCCTCCTCAGCAGATCTTCCTCCTTTTTCTTCCACACTTTCACTGGGTGAGTCCTAACAACATCATTACTATCAAACTTCTCCTTTGCCCATGTTTGGGCCTTTTCTTGGTTGCACATGGCTAAAGAGCACTCCTTTAACTCTTCTTTCTTCAACTAGGCCTTCTTTTTGCTACCTTTCTTCTTTGTCATCAAAGGAGGATTAACTGGGCTTCTGGTCGCTTTTCTTAACAAAATTTTGTACTTATTGTAACTGGAAATCACAAAGGGTTTTCTTCCTCCTTCATTTAGCAAGTCCCTTTGATATAGAGCGCTGAAGACAAAATCATCTTCCTTTGCTCCTACATTTCTTGTTGCAATCAAAAGTCAAGCTACTATATTTTATTGGATCTTCTAGGAGTGAACTTTGTCATCTCATATGTGCAACTTGATGCTTTTTACCATAAATTGCCACAATTGTAACATTCTACATGGCTTAGGAATTGAACTATAAATCTCGTTCAATATTAAAATGGTATGTAACCCATTTCTTAGGAAGATAACGTCTTAGTATATGAGCGAACACGAAAAAACATTGAACCAAGTTATCCCTTACGTTAATCAATGCACCATTCAAACAATTTCAAGTGACATTCCATCACCTATACACTGCTAGCTCCATGTACAATAATAAACACCATGCCTAGCCCCTCATCCTAAATGTTTCCATGTCAATGTAACAATTATGGGAAGTTCAAGTCGATTTTAGTCCAAGAATCATACTCCTCATGATAATCTAGGGGATTAAGTAAGTAAACAACACGAAATCCAAGAACACCTTATGCACTGACACATCAATTACCAAACTTGTGCTCCATAAAGTAGCCAATCCAGCCTCTTTCCGTCCGCGGGTTCTCACTTTAGACAACTCAACCCACCACGAAATCCTCTGTTTTGTAAAGGATAATCGTTGGTTTTTCTATTTTAAAACAAACAATATCTCACGTCAATTACATTTGAACATAGTATGGTTTCATATTATGAGAATCAAGCTAGGGAAGGAGGTCGTCAATGCCAACTATTGGTTAACCTAAATAAATACATATTCAAGGGTGAATTTAGCACACAGTGCCAAACTGCCATGCATACCTAACCTCACTCACACCACGCATGTCGATTCCAAATGTTATCTCGGCTTTCGTGCCATCGATTCCTCTTGCCACGTCAACGAAATAATTATGGGGAGCCAAAGAATAAATCAAATAAAATATATTGTAGGTTCAATATATCCTTGATTGTTCATATCTTCTGAAATAGAGGATATCACAATGTAAAATAAAATGTGGTAAATGATTGGAAGAGAAGTTTAAAATGCACCACGGTTAGCCGAGACACTCCGTCGACTATTTGTCAAAGCCTCCTGGTACTTTAACCACCACAGCTACGAAGTAGGTTCATCCATCATGCAAAGCAAGAGCAAAGGTTGATACAGTTTCCATGGAGATTATGGACCATCTATCGAGTTCCCACTCATAACCAAAGTTAACTATGATTGGTATAACAAGCAAGAAATTTCCATGTACCTCATGTTGCCCAGATTTCACCACACTTATGAATACACACTATTACGACTTCCAAATAAGGTATACTATGCATATCTACGTGACCAATAAATCCGGTCCCGGTCATGAACTCACAAAGCAGCAGAAAATACAAACATACTGTAACAACTCTTGTTCTTTTAATTTGTTGCAGATGTTTCAATTTTTTATTACTGTTGAGCCAAGTATCAATGAAATTGAGGACATCTTTCGATATTATCGCTATCTATTTCTTTAGATTTATTAATGCACGTTTTGATGAATTAAATGGATGATCTCAAATGATTTGTTTTTAATTAAAGGTTCAGTTGGACATAAAAGATATATAGTCCCAAATTCTGTGGCATCGAATGAGATTGAAGCATTACATTGGAAAAAATAGAACAAAGAGAAAGGGAACAGAAAAACCTTCCTTCGTTGCAGCAAGATGAACTCAAATCACACATAATCAAAAGGGAAGCTTATATATTTCGGGAATTCCGTTATGGTGCACGTGACACCAAGCATCAAGTTAACAAATTAAAAACATCAACATTAGATTGGAAAATCTAGTGTGAAGACAGACTAATTTGAGCAAAAAAATAGTAGAGATCGATTAGATAATCCTGAAGATTCAGATTCAGTTATTCTTATGAATAAACTTTTGAACAAGATTCTAATTTGATCTAGAAGTGGGGTTATCGAAACAAATTTCTTTTTGAGAAAAAATTGTTGACTAGAGTCTCACAGAAAGGAGAAATTTGTATCATTAATTAAAAAACACGATTGTAAATGTTAGTGGGTGCTCGAATCCTGTAGGAGGGGGTGGAATAGGCATTTTTTTCACTGGGTGACATTGAAACTTTGTTTATAAATGTTGTTTTCATATTAAATATTTTTAATATAAAGAAAGAATAGCCCTATTTCTAACTTTTCATTGTTACTTATTTAAATTTCAATGGTTTGTGACTAAAGAAGTCCTGAAGTTTACATCAATGTCTTTCGCTTGATTGCGTTTTAGGGAGTTGATATTCAGAATATTAATTCGTATGTCTATCATTGACTGATTCTGTTTGCTTAGATATCAAATCATATTATCTCTTGTGATTGTCGTCTATAGGATTTAATTTGATTTTTGTTTCATGTGTATTTAGATTTGTGAAATATCTTTTATTAATTGAAAAATTTTTAATTTCTTATTTTAAATGATTAGAATATGTCTCTAGTTTATAGTTAAAGAGTGATTATTTTTATTAATGAGAAAGTAGAAGTAATCCATTCAATATATCTTGCCGAGATATATAACAAGTGTGTTTTTCTTCTTTTCCTTTATGTTTTTTAATGAAAATTCGTGTTTTTCTTCTTTTCCTTTATGTTTTTAAATGAAAATTCATTAATTAGAAGATACAACCAGTATAGTTGTGACCTTTCTAGTTGTTTTTCAATTTATTCTCGTATTAAAAGTCAATTTTATTTTATAATTAAGAATTATTATTTTTATGTAGAATTTAAGTTATTCGTAAATTTTTCACATCTTTTTTTTCTACATTAATTTGAGTTTTTTTTTGTGGTTTTACAAGTTGTGTATTTATATATAATCATTAACCTTTAACAGATTGTAAATAGTAACATAGCATTTTATAATGAGTTTTAACGATTTCTTTCTCATTAAGGAAGTAAATATTTGATGGAACCATATAACTCATCAGGAATAACCACTCCAAACAACTTCGGCTATTGAAAGAACCTCATTTTAGGTTGTCTCCTCTTGTTGACAAGTGGTAAATTTTTCCCATCAACAAAGTGATAAATCTAATTCAGTATATCCTTCTTATCATTCAATGGTTTTATAGAAAAAAGATTGGATCTGTTTTGATTATTTATAATGTTGATATAAATCTGAATGATATTTCCTTAGTTTTCCCAATTAAATTTATTTTATGTTCTTTATCATCTATAATATATAGTATTTTATGTCTACAATAAAACATTGTGTCATGTGTTTCTAATGAATCCATTCCAATAATGATATTATAAGATCCTATAACTGTCACATATAGAGATACTCTAGCTATGTAGACATTTAAATCTATCACACAACCATTGATCATCCCAAATTTTGTTTCATCCTCGATGCCATTTCATATTGACTAAAGTATTCTTTTTGTACTTCTTCTCTTTCGCTCTAGATAATGCATTATGAGAAACTCAAAATTGAGTAGTTCATAAGAAAACATTTCAAATTCAAGTTAATAAAAGTTTAACAATTGAAATACTATGAAATATGAAAGCATACTAGTTTCATGGTTAAGGTATGTTGTCTTGAACTCTAATAACATATGTAACAACATCAATTTAACAAAACCAAAAACTAATAGATTTTCAAAAATATTTTACATTCGACACTAGTATTTATAAACATGACTATATACTTTCATGCATAATCTAATATTGATTTGAATTTATGAAGGGAATGAATTGATATATAGATTTATAACCAAAACACATGGATACAATGAAACATGAATTCTATTAATAATTCGAAAATGCTAAAACTGTATAGATGCAGAATGAATGGCAGTAGTTTATCTCTGAGAAGAGATGTGAAAGATACACACCTTCACCAAATTCATTTGCAATGAGGCTCATAGGAAATATTATCATAAATAAGCAATGAAAAACCATAAACATCCAAAAACCTAACCCTAGGAAATTAAACACTGAAAGGCTTGTGGAACCTCATGGGGTGAGTTGGGATGTCAACTTCTAGGGTCGTAACATTGGTATATTGTCTCTATTTGGAATGCATGATAGCCTATTGGAAATATCTATCTGAGAAACTTATAATTTTACATTGCACTCTATAGACTATGTCTACCGAGTGTCTAGTTCCCCAAAAAATATCAGTTAGGGCCTCAAAATGACTATGAATGTTCATGCCACATGGAAAATACCTTGTAGTGGAGGTTATAACAAACTTTTTTAGCATTATAAAATTGGCAAAAATTGTCAAAAAAACATCCACTAAAACATTTGTTTGTGGTAGCAGATATTTCAGCGGATGTTTTCTTAGTGGTGCACTTCATGGAAAAATATCACGAGTGGGATACATATATAAAAGAACTAGGGCTACATCCATAACTAAAAGCACCAAGGCATTGAATGCAAAGAACACTAGTGCCTAAAATGTATACTACTCCAATGCGTATATATCCAAAAATCCCCTGGGGCATTATTTTCAAGAATGACACTAGGGCAAGAAAAAAATATTGCAGCCCTGCACTTTTATTTAGACTCGCGTCGTTGATGCATATAATTTGTATAAATGCACTTGTGTGCTACGAATATAAAATAACAGGTGTTATTAATTTTAATAATGCACCGAGACTAGAAATAATATTGTGTAGCACCGGGGCATTAGTTCTATGAAAGCATAGGTGCTTTAAGAATTATAATGGACAAGGGTGTTAATTGCAAACAATACTGTTGCGTGAAGAATTAAACGTCCCGGTGTTGCCGTTTTCCGAAAAGGCATTAGTCATGAAAAAAATATGTTGTAACAGTTCTTTTATATAACATAACACACCAGTGCATGTTTATGTCATGGATGCACCAATTTTTTATATGTGATTTTCTCTTTTCTGGAAACATTAACCTGTGATAGTGCAATTATTGTGATTTCTTAAATCCATTATTCATTGAAAAATCGATATATATATTATAATGGTGGTGATATAAATTAAATTTTGATTATTGCATTTGTATATGATATTTGGATTAATTTGTTATATTATCAAATTTCACATATCTTCATTATAATATTTAATCATCCATACATTTAATTAATGATGTAACAATTCATGATTACATTGGATAACACAATAGAATAAATTAAAAATTATTTTATTATATATCATAAGAGGCTCTTTGTCATAGTTGTTATTCGTAACCCCTCATCTTTCAATTGGGACACTATGTCCATTACATTAACAAAACGCTTGATTTTCAAAGACAATTATTTAAAAAGATACAACATGTTGGATTGATATCCCAATAGATCATCATTCTTTGCTAAAATCGTTGTCAGTGCTCGAGCTACTTCCATGACTTGGGTTATTGAAACGATTTTTTGTTGTTGATTACATTGATTATTTCCGTCTTGTTGATCTTGTTCCATCTACAAACATAAAAATAAAGTGTAATGAATTTATTTACTATAATAACCCCAGTTTAAAAGTTCATGTAATAAAAATAATAAAGGAAAAATAAGACCAAGGTCGTGTCATGTATTCCAAGCTAAATTTTGGGTAGAACATCTTAGTGGGTGTTAATTTGGTTTATTATGGCTAAGGGAAAATGGCAAAGGAATTTGGAAAGGAAAAGAGGCATTAGTTGGCATTTTATTTATGAAAACGAGGAAATTAGGACAAAAGGGAGCTGAAAGGTCACAGGTTGCATGTGAGGAGGAAACTGAAGGAAAAATAGATGAAATTGAAGAAAATAGAGGCCTCAATGATAAAAAGGATTCTGAGCATTAGTTTACAACATTTTGATAGTTTTAGGTTGGAGCTCTTTCTCTCTAATACTCTTGCACACTTAGAGCATTATTGGAGCATTCTAGCATTGGAGACAAGGAAGGAAAAGGAAGGAGGAGTAAGCAAAGGAAAGCAAGGATCAAGTAAGGAAGAGTTGGATCAAGTGGCTATAATAGGATTACTTGTATGTATCAAGTTGCATGTATGCTTTCCTTGCTAGTTTTGACATGCATAGTACATGCATGTGTATATTTGGTTCACTTGTTGTCATGAGCATGGGTTGTGACAATTATTTTTAACTTTTCCTTGTCGTTTCCGAATAGCCATGGTGTGATGGGGTTATTTCATTGGTTGAGCTTTAGATTTCTTGATGGTTTTGGAGCCCGATGAGTTGGTCTCAGAAAAATTACTAGGGGCTTAAGAATCAATTAATCGGTTTTGTCGGGATTGTTGTAAATCTAGAGGGTGGAGACAAACAAATTCCTCAAGGTATTGGTGAAAAAATATAGAGGCATCCAAGCTTATTTAGGGCCTATTGATCCCTTGACCAATTTTGGTGGGATTGCGGTAAAGCCTCGTCATGTATGCTTCTTTCTTTGTGCAAAGGAATCCCTTGATCAGTAATGGTGGGATTGCAATAAAGCGTAGTTGTATAGGTGAGGGTTTTGGGCCTAGGAGTCCCTTGACCAGTTTTGGTAGGATTACGACAAAGCCTAAGGAAGCCATGGTTGTTTTTTCTATCACGGTTAGGCCTGGTTAGGTCAAGTTATTGAATAAGTTTTTCATTAATGGATTTGTGTTTGTGTCATTCATTATTTTGGAAAGTTCTATCAATTTCTAGACAAAGTTCTTGAAACTAGGCTCGAAAAAGTGGCTCATATTTGAGGGTTGCATGCACAGAACTAGAATTCTAGACTGCAGCCGCTCGGAGGCAAGGTTATCCATGCGACTAGAGGATTACATAACAATATTTCCTTGTTATGCAAGTTACTAGGAGGCAAAATCATTGAAAAAGAAAGTTGACTCATGGTTTGCGCACCTGGAGTGGTTGTTTATCTCTAAGGGGTCCTATAGCACCTGAGGGAAGTCAGTAAGGTGGCATATTGTTGATTCCACTTCCTTAACTGTACTTAGGAGCTTGATTAATATCATAGTAGCTCTCAACTCATGTTTATCCTAGTAGATCGATGAAAGTGGGTAGATGTTGGAGTGGTGGTTACAAATTGGTATTAGAGCATGGTTCAATGCTTGGACTAGATGGTCGGAATATGTTTGTCATGCATGCATGGTATTTTTATGATTTTTCGGTTGAGATAGCCTCCCCTGAAATTTATTGAGGTATCTTTATTATGTTTATATTTTGTTTTAGCTTACATGGTATACTTGTAGGATGAAGAAGATCAAAGATGACTAGAAAAATGATGGATTACAGTTCACGAGACTTCCCTTACAGATCAAATGAGAAGCCAAGAGATGAGTACTCTCCAAAAATAATATAAACATTGATAAGTTTGAAGGCATAGATAAGAATTTGCAAAGACGATAATGACAAGATCATTCCATCACAAGAAAGACTTTCCAGGGCAAAGGAGAAATAGGCAAAGGTTAGTGCAATCATCCTTAAGATCTGGTCATATTTGCAGAGACATGGACAACCATGGATCATTTATGGACATGAGGATGGGACTAAGGGGGAATATGGTAATAGATCTCTTGGTGGGCATAGGTCAGACAAAGATGACATAGTTAGATATGAAGGTTCTTGGACATGCCTGATAGGAGAGGTAGTGGACATGGGTTCTACTCTAGTTCTAGCTCAGACATGTATCATTGTCATCATCTTTATTATCCTTACAAGAGGAATGATAGGGGATATTTTTTGGATGAGTTCAATAAATCCAAGCCACCTACCTTTGATGGAGAGTTGAAGAAACCAGAAGATGCAGAGGTGTGGTTGCTTGGGATGAAGTATTTTTTTGAGTTTCATGATTATACAAAGAGCATGAAGGTCACTCAGAAATATAATTTTCTTTTGACTATAGCATGAAGAATGTTTTACAAAAATCAATATACATTATGAAGACATACCATAGTTACAAAAATTTAAACACTCCCTCTTAACTAGGGAGGTATTCATAATGACTATCGAGATGTTCTCATGTTGACAAAATTTCTCTATGAAAAGGTTATTACCTTCTTAGGAACTCTGACATAAGGTGATTCAACATATCTGACATCATCAACATCATTTAGTCAACATCATTGTTATCATCATCATCTAGCCAACATCTCTAACATCATCAACATCATTTAGTTAGCATCTCTGGCATCAACAACATCATCTAGTTAACATCTCTGATACCATCATCAGCTAGCCAACATCTCTCACATCATTAATAGCATTTAGTTAGCATCGCTGACATCATAAACATACTCATTAGCATCAACTAGTTGGAATCCTTAACATTGCCAGCATCAACTAGTAGCCAAAACTATTCAGTACCACTGACCCATAGTCCTGGTTGGTACTCCTAACACGTGGAATAACATTTAGCATCAACTAGTCACCATCACTCTGGTTGGTTTGAATGACCCAACTGGTCAGTACTCCCGACATAAACTAGTCTTGGTTCATTATCCTAGTCAATTTCTTTGATTTATGGTGAAATGCCAAAGGCCACACTCCACTTAAGCAACTTGGCTTGATGCTAAATGAGCTCCTCATCTAAATTGGAGAGACTGAGCCTAATGTTGGAAGCCACACACTCAACTAATTGCTCTTGGGCTTCTAGGATTGTTCTCCCCAAACAGTGAAAATATTTGACACAGGGAGAATAACTGTCCTCTATGGACCACTATCCCCACCTGGTCAACTTCTTTGACATATGGAGAATGACTATCTATAATGCTATGATATCAACACTCTCCCTCATTGAGAGGTATAGGACCATTCTTGATTTTGTTTTCTCATCAATCCCTCTTTCTAAGAGAGACATGCTTGATCACTCCAATATTTTCCTAGAATAATATGATTTATAATACTTTAGCCATACTGCTCTCTTCCTATACCATATCTTGGTACTAGATCTCAAGCTGCCTTAACTTGTCATCATGTTGTCACCTGCACTTCATCAACCAATCCCGCAAGTTGGAGCCATGCTACTTCTCAACTCATCATTCAAGCTACAACATACTTGGCCTTTGAGTGTAATAGATATATGATTCCCACTCGTCTATGAGATTGGATCCCAAACTAGAGTGATACACAAGCTCATTTTGTTTTCAACACTTATTGTTCAATTTGAATTTGTGAATCCTAGCAGCTTTTGAAGCCACATTGGTTTAGTACAAACTTCACAGGTTACGATATACTCTGCTTATGTAGTGATTAGTGAAAAATATTTTTGCTTTCCCCTTGTTTAATAAATCATAGTAGATTTCAATTTGAACCATCTTCTTGAAGTACTCTTCTTGTCATTTGCACTCCTTCCATGGTCAAAATATGTATATGCTTGTAGTTATACATCATTGTTTGAGTCATCTCTCAAACCATAACTAACCATACCATGACAAAATGTATCATGTTGGTACTTAAACACATGATTTATATGCCTTGGCTTAACCATATATTGATCTTATTCCCTCTCTAGATCCATCATCTTAGCTGCTTTCAGGTTACCCTAATTGGGAGTTCTTTCTAGAACATATCATGTCATGGAAATTATGGTTGCCTCCTATGCCATTGATGCTTAATAAAGTGCATCGGTTAGGTGGTCAAAATCCTTCACTTTCAATCCAAATATAGAATCCCTCTAAAGCTGAGGCAAGGGTTCTTCAGAAAGCCTTCATTGCTTCCTCTTTTCAGTTAATACTGCTCTCTTTGACACATGGATTCTTCTACTATAATTAGAAAATAGATCATATATATATATATGATCAACCTTGATCCAATTGTATCAAATATGTTGAGCATATACAAAGCCTTGTTTCTTCCTACAACTATAAGACTTCTTCATGGACCTCACTGGATTGAGGTAGCTCTTATGCAAACTTCTTCTTTTATTGAGGAAGACGATATCTACATCCATATGATGTAGTTTTAAAAATAAATCATAAATATAATAACCTTTTAATAGACATGTGCCTAACCCGATAGTCTTCTTCCCTCTCACTAAGCTAATCCTTCATGTTTTACTTATTTCCATCAATCATATTTTGTCTTGGAAGTTACCATTGACTTCTTTCCATTATAGATCGAGGTATACTTTAATCTTATTGATGTTTCTACTCCCTCTAAGTCCAAATCTCATCCAGTACCATATCTCTGATCACAAATCCCTATTTATGGGAGATTCTTCTTGTTAAAAATTTTCTTTGTTCTTCCACCTACTACCAAAGATTTGACAACCTTCATTACATACCTGTAATCCTCACTAGGAGGCCAAGGAAGAACAATTACAACCAAGAAAAAATTCAAAGACAAGAGACTAACTAATAGTAAAACAAAAGTAATAATAATACTTATCTTTGAGAATAATTTCATCTCCCTCTTGATCTTTGGTCTTCTTGCATCCATTTGCAACTTTGACAACTTCATCCAAATCATCATCATGATGACATTCCTTCCTTGCTAGGGTTAGGGTTGCTTCTTTTAGTGAAAATGTTTGTCTCGGTTCAAACCTAGGGTTTTGATCATAGAGCCCAGAAATTTCTTATTCAAGTAATTTTTTCCTGTTAGGATTTACAAACCCTGGATATCCAAACGTTTAAAACCCTATAATATTTCATATCCAAGACTTTTAGTCTTCCAAAACTCTATACTTGTATAAATCCATTGCAATGTAAAATTTCTCCTTTCATGTTCCATTGACCAAGTGTATCAATATTTTGCAAACGACACAAATATGGTTCATAATTACACGATATTTAATCTTGAGAGAAGATATATCACCCTGATATTACATTATGTCTTATTTAGTGTGGTTATGCTTATAATTGTGCAACATATTATGTAGTATATAACATCATAGACTTTCATTTTTAGTACTTCATTGAATTCACTCTTTCCGATCAAACCTTTAATTATAGCTGAACTTTAAGATTTATTAAAATGTTTATAAATGGAATTCACTAGGAAATATAGTACAACCTTAGAGCCAATGAACCAGACTAGTCTTACACACATTTTCAAGGCAATAGAGAAGTTTCTATCTATAATGATTTTGATTCTTTGAAGTGATACGAGCTTAGATCCTTAAAAAAGAGTTTAGGAGGCTTGGCCCTTAAATTTTTCCAATGACTTGAGCTATCAACAAATCTTCTTTCAGATACTTGCACAAAGGCAATCTTCATTTGACACTTCTTAATGACCTTTAGCCTTTCTGTCCTAACCACAAGTTCAAGACTTCTCAAGATATATTGACATGATATTATGGAACCAAAAACAAAACTGTGATATTTCTAAGGTCATTTGATGAAGTCATTCGACCTTCTAGCATTTGAATTGAACTCTTCTTCTTAGACTTTCTCAGAGATTCTTTTATTTCATCAATTGAGACAAGTAAACAAAAATGGCAATAGCCTGAATCTACTTCTATCTCTTGAACAAGAGAGGTTTGGATACATACGTTTCTTAACAAGACTATTTCCATAATTATATTCTTCAAGTAAAACTAAGCAACGATACATACCTTGTAATGTATCTTAGCTCTGTGAACATACCTGTTATTTCATAGGTTTCTAGCTTCCTTGTACTTCTTTATAGTTTGCTTGTATGGAGGCAAACATTTGCATAGATCTCTAGCACTTCATCCCAACTACATGAGACATTAGACCTAAGGCTTATTGACCTATAAAATTTGAGATTTTTAGACCCCCCGTAATCAACTACTTAGATTTTCAAACTTCCAAAGGTCTTTTCGAATAAGATTTGAGGTTGCAATTGAGATAATTTCGACCTCTTCAAGATTTCAACCTCTTCAAATGTCATGATATGGTTCTACAAGTTATGAGGCCTATTCAAATTCTGAGGTCTTCAATGCAAGATGAAAACTTTGATCCTTTTAGCAAAACATGATTTTATTTCTAGTAGAGAAACAAGGGAACTTTCCATAATGGGTTATCGGATTAGGACCACTCTTTCACCCAACACTCTAATAAAATTTCACTTTTAAGGAGTTATCTAGTCTAATAAATATTTCTTATGATTCTTTCTAAGATAAATATTATCTTACATTAATTATGTATCATAAAATAATTACACAGAGAACTTCAACAATAAAAATATTCCTGAATATCATACAGAGACAACCACACAAGAATACATTATTTTACCTCAGGAAAACCCACATGGGGAAGAAAGTCAACAAACTTTTTAATAAATAAATTCTTCAATTCAAACAAAGATACATCTTAGTTAACAACTAGGTCAAACCTGGTCCATCTTCCTAGTCAACTCAACTAGCCCAAGAAATATTATTTATTTTGCCCAAGAATTTTGTCCTTCTTCCTCATTCACAATTTCTTCCCTGCAATTCCATCGCACCTTAGAAATTTAGCCTATTTGTCTCATAATATTTCCTTAGGAGTTCCTTCTTTCTTCCCTTCTTCGCATGCCCAAACATAAGAATATGCCTCAGAAGATGGCACTTCACTAGCCTCAGAATATGCCTTCCACCAGCCTCAGAATATGCCCTTCACCAACCTCAGATATGAATTTCCTTGTTACCTCATAATAGGCAAAACCACAGAAGATAATAGATCTAAAATTGCTCTTAGACAAAAGATATATGAATTTCCTTTTAAGGGAGACGAGTCACTTTTATTTATAGTGATCCAATGGGTCGAATAAGTGCCTCTTAGAGGTTCGGTCGGCTTGACTAGGAGGAGGTTGACTTCATTCTTTGAAGCAAAAAAAATAATAACTTTCATAAATTCAAAATTTTCTCTTCCAAAAGTCCAAATGGGTGTGACTCAAAAATATAATTTTCTTTTGACTCTATCATGAAAAAAAGATGCTTCACAAAAATCAATATACATTATGAAGACGAAACATAGTTACAAAAATTCAACATGTGGGCCAGGGAATGCAGGGATCCAAACGTTTTTTTATGTGATAATTTTTGGTGGACTCAGATTGCACCAAAATCATATATAACGGTAATAATGGAATTACAAGCTAAAGGATGGACTCGTGGGGCCCATGGTTTAAGTGATGTGGAAGGTGCCATGTGGATTTAGTGATGACCACATCGATGGCCAATGACGTTGATCCACATGGGTGAGGTTGGGTTGGGAAATGTGTGCCATGTGATAGGTCCTTGCCTATGTGGCAACAATTAAATGGTCAAACTTTAAGTGTGCATAAATTTTGATCTAGACATAAGCTTGGGATAAAATTTATATCATTGGAAATCCCTTGACAAGCTAAAAGCGATGGTGTTGTCCAAAGTTAATTTCACTAACTTTTGGAAGGAAGGATTTTTATAACCCCATCTTCATAATGATACCATTGATGTCAATTTAAATAAAATTAACACCTCCTATTCAACTTAGAAAGTCCAAGGGGGTGGGTGGGAATGTTAGTAAAAAGTAACACCTCCCATTCAACCTAGAAAGTCCAACGGGGTGGGTGGGAACATGGAAGCAATAACAAAGTTAGTTGTGGACAATAAGGTTTCTACAAACATGAAGATATAAACTAGGCCAACAAACGTGTAGTAATGTTGCTTTCCTCCAAAATCATTGAGTTTGAGTATGCCAACACTAGACACAATACTAATATTATGACTCTCCTTGTTTCTAAAAACAAATGGATTGATTCATTAGAGGTTGAGTGACAAAATTTTCATTATTTGGTTCTCTCTCAGCATATAGAATGATTCTCCTTTGCCTTTAATAACCACAACACTAAGAAGTTGCTTAGGCAACGTTAATAGAAGATGAAATAATTTATCAAAAATCAAGACCTTATGCAGATTAAAATTCCAAGCTCCCGCATTCAAGTTATGGGTTAAAAGAATAAGGTAATGTCCATTTTTCACTAAGTTTGAATGTTCTTTCTTATTGTTATATTTTATTTTAAAATGTTAAATCACTAATAAAAATATAAATATATAAAACTCATATTTAAAAAAGTTGTTCCTGGTCATTATTACAACTTTAAAAATATGCATAATTTTAATATAATTTCCATTGAATATAAATTTCTATTTCAATTATATATAAAACATTTTTATAATACATATTTATCAACTATAAATTTTAATGATTCAAATTCTTATTTTTGATATAAAAATAAATTTAATCCTTAGAGCAGCACAGTGAAAAATGAAAATGAAATATTATACACCAAAACATTCCCAATTGAAATCTCCCTACTTGTATCTCTCTTATTAACACGTTCAAATTATGAATAAAATGTAAATCCAACTATATTGCAGGGAAGATGTAGAAACGCTTTTGTCGATTCGTCCGACTCCGACCATTGGGGTTTTCTGATCTCATTAAGGGCATCTTTGGTTCCTTTAATGAAGTTGGCCAATGGACTGTCACAATTTACTCACGCGTCATATTGCTACTCACATCCTCCCATGACTTTCTACCCCACCGACTTTGACTTACTTTTCCCTACTCGTTTTGAGATATTCCATGTACAGCACTCCTGGCCCTTCTTTCCTTTACCACCTATATTAGAGAATCTAATACTCCCTTGTTGAGCATACCCATCTAATTCTTGTACATTTTCAGAAAGGAGCTACCAACTTTACAGTTAAGATGTTGCTGCAATGGAGTAGGACTGTTGGTGCTTTTGGTGTCATTCTGCTCCTTGCTTTTCATTTACAGGTATTCGAATCTCTAAACTTTATCGGCTTCCTCTTTTTTGTTTTGTTTTAGGGTTGCCCATTTGCAGGAAAACAATACTGGAGCCCCGTGATTAGCTGACCTGAGTGTAAACGCTTTTGGTGAAATTGGTCAGGAAGGCGAAGGAAGCCAACAGCACTTTGTGTTGATTCACGGACTTGGGCATGGAGCATGGTGTTGGTATAAAATTGTTACTCTGCTTAAGCAAAAGGGGCACAGAGTGGCTGCCCTGGATCTCACCTCCAATGGGATAAACAGGGCAGCCCCCACAAATGAAGTCAATTCAATTGCACACTATGCAAAGCCACTGCTGGATTATATCAGCAACCTCAAGAATGATGAAAAGGTAGTTGGATTCTTTGTAACATAACCTATCATTTGTAGGATCAGGAAAAATAGTTTTATAACTATTAATGTGCAGGTCTGGAAATAGACATGGGCTAAAAGGGTTGATGCTTCCCTCTTAGAAGGATTGGGATAGATGACCATAGATAAAACCTTTTAGACCTGCTTCATGAGATTGCAAGAATAGTTTGAAACCCTCTACTATACATAAATTAACTTTTGGAGATCAATGACCTTCATCATGCTCTCATTCTTGATTTTATTATGGCTTCTGAAGGGCACTGAAAATCTTTGAATAAAATGTATGGCAGGTGATTCTTGTGGGTCACAGCTTGGGTGGATGCCCATTATCATATGCGATGGAGATGTATCCAACAAAGATCTCCGAGGCAATCTTCGTATCTGCATTTACGCCTCGCAACAATCAGAGCTTCCTTACCTCTGCTAACCCAAAGGTGTGTTGCGGATTTTCTTTCACTCAAACCTGATACGATATTAGTAAAAGTTGGATGCAATTATGCTGCAGATTACTTGGGGCGCTCAGCCCCTTTGAATGAAGAACTGAATTATTTTTGGAGTATGGATTTCTCTGGTTTGTGCAGAGCTTTGCAAGGCTGGTGGAAAATGGAGTAATTGTACTACATAGGGAAGCTGTTTCAGAGCAACCCACATCTGCTTCACTGGCACTTCACCATGTCAAGTCCTATCTTTACAACAAGAGCCCTGATGAGGTATTTAGGCATTGATTTTCCCTCTATTGGATTCCAGCGCAGCGCTGTGTGATGTGGGTGTGTGACAGTAAAAATTGCAATATGTCCATGGTGTGTGTATTTGTTTCTGCGACATTAAAAGTTGCTGTTGACTAATTTTAACCGAGGAATTTTTTTGTTTCTTGTCCATGTTACTTGACACCATAGGACGCGAGCCTTGCACAATCTCTTCTAACTTCAACGCCATTCCCAATTTCGGTGGAAATCCTGAAGCTATCAGAGGAGAAGTATGGGAGTATCAGAAGATTTTACATCATGTTAATGAAGGACAGATTGTTCCCTCCAGAGTACCAGGAGTACACCATAGAACAGAATCCTCCAGAGAAGGTATTCAAAATGCATGCCAGCGACCACTCTCCCTTTTTCTCACAGCCTGAGCAGCTCTGCAATCTCCTCATTCATATTGCAACTCTTTGAAGATACAACTAATTTCATATACTCTAGTTGCTCCAGCAACTATAGAGGGGTATCGAACAAAATCAATAAAAGAAATTAACTTTAATTTGCTCCAGCCATTCGTTGCACTGTATATCCGCTTTGTCTTTCATTATAAGGTCCGGAATGCCGTGACCATGATTCGAGTGTTGTGTTTTTTTGGGATCTTTTTAAAGAATTGTATGGTGTCAACCGATGCAAACCTTCCAGAGTTAACTTATGGAAAAGCATATTACCGGGACAGCGAACCACAGTTGGAACATGGAAAATGATGATATCGCTATTTGCAAGAAAAAAATATTATTTCAGTGTTTGTACGATTATAACCAGAATATGTATACCACACAATACACGTGAGTGATGATTGATTCATAGAAGGATGAACTTTATAATCACAATCAATGGATTTAACATTATTTTTTATATACAAAGAGTTATATATATATATATATATATATATTAAGAGGATATGATGTAATAGTGAAAAGTTTTTAGTTTTGTTTTTAACACAACTTGTTTCTTAGAAAGATCTAATAGAAAATTATAAGACATCTTTCATGACTCATATACAATTCAATATATGTTAATGGTACTTGTATAATAATATAATAGAGTAATATGTATACAATTTAATATAAGTGAATAGTGATTTTAATTAGTTAAGAAATTTTGTTGGGATGTTAGAGTGATAGATGTTTTTGCATTTTCTTTATAATATTAAGTAATATGTTTATTTTAGTTTTTGAAATTTTGGATTGATGTTGAATAAGTGTATTATAAAAATATTTTTTATAAAAAAAATTAGATTAATTTTTTTTTAAATGATATTTACAAAATTAAATTAAAAAATATTTTCTTTCTTATTTAAAAATAAAAAATAAATTATTTTGAAATAGTAATAAATTTCATTTCGTTCGAAAAAGTATAAATTCATTTATGGTATAATATTGTAAATATGCAAAGTTTTCAATTAAAAAATATATCATTTTAATATTTTGACATGGTTACTTAAAAATCGTTAAAGATGACCAATGTAGATTCTCTTATAATCCTAGGATTCACTCCCACCAAAAGATAATAGATTTATTCACTACGTAACATTGTAAATGTACTAAGTTTTGAATAGATAACTTGTTACGTTAATGTTCTTTAGAAATGGTTAAAGAAAATAGTAATAGGTTTTTTTTTTGGTTGCGTAATATTCATGTGAGGATTTCTATTAATATACTAAAAAGAAGAGTGATTTACATATGATGTTTCTGGAAAGTTATGATTTTTTTTAGGTTATATAATGATACCATAACTAATATTTTACTGATTATATTTAGGACTAAAGTTTAAAAGTCAATAATAACACATGTTTGATATTTTTTAAAATTAGCTAGGTTGAAAAAACCACTAATCCACCAACACGTATGTTGAAACTCTATTAGTAGACAACTAGAAAGAGGACGTAACAGTAAAGCATAAGAGGATGTAATAGTGATGCAGTAAAACAACCATAGTTATATAGGGAGTGGCGAGAATGTGTGATAGACAATTAACTAAACCAAAACTAGAAAACATAGGTAAATTTAGTTATCTAGTATAATCCTTGGAGGAGCCAGGAGGAGCCAGGGAAGGAGGATCATGAACCACATTGAGTGGTGTTGCATTGATGACTACTTCGCCATTTTGGGGTTCCTTCAAATTAGTATTGGAATCTGAAACAATTTTGCATTCCATTTTGTTGAGCCTCACTACAATTTCATTCATATCATGGCGGATGTCTCTGTAATGGATATGACCTATAAATATATGAAATGATGCCAGTATAACAATAACTGTAAATAATCTCAAGAGAATTACAAACACAAAATATAGGATTGCTTCTCTTTATTAGTCAAAACCCTTAAGGTAGGGTAACACCATACAATCACTCCTTAAGGAAGGAGAACACTCCACAAACCATATGTTTTCCAATACAATAATCCTTGACCTCTCAATGGGGAGTCTCTAGCCTCTCTATATATTCTTCATAGATACAATACCATGGGTCTCTCAATACCATATATTTAATACAATGGGCTTATCACATTATTGCTAACTACTTGTGGTCCCTTACATGATGTGGGTTAACCACTTTATTTATTAACAATGGCACATCTCATTATTACATTATTCCCTTGGGTACCTCCCTCTGTACTCCATACCATCCCCCCTAGGTATATTACATTCCACCCCTCTTAAACATGTTTCATCCCCAACACATAAAAGGAACACAAATAATAAGATCTACTCAAAAGAGTAGTCCATTGGTATCATGCACGTGCATCTAACCATCCAAGAGACAAGTGATTACTTGATCTAGTTGGTGCCTCGCTCGCTTGAGATTGGAGTTGATCCTGGTGGTTCCTCTGTATTGATGTGTTGTGGGTGGATTGTTGCACTTCTTTATCTGTCATGCAGGGGTTGTTTTCCTTGTTACTGATTCGTTTCCATCTTGTTGGTTGTTTTCTTGCTCGGTGATATGGGTGGTGATATGCTGAAATTTTAACCAATGGTGTATCTTTCTTTAATTCACCACCTAATTGAACCTGATTGGTATCTGGTACATGGTGTGTCGTCTATTTTTGTTTCTTATCTTCCAATATTATTTCAACCACGGATTCCTCATTTGATGTGTCATTCCCTGGAACATCTTCTGCTTCAAACTCCTTGGACTCTACCTATTTATTGATGGAAATATCTTGTAATGTAATTTTCTATTTTTTATACAAGAGTTTCAGAAATTTCTTCTGCACATTAATATTGATAGTACCAATAGATTCCATCCAAGGGTATCTCAAATCAATATCCACGTTAGCCATATCTGAAGCATAAAAATCCGAATGCAATACATACTTGTCCATAATAATCTTCAAATCTTTATAAACTTGAACATCCTCATTATCAATCTGTGCATTTTCAATGTGTTTCGCTGGAACTTGAATTTTTTAGCCAAATTAACATTTATAAGATTTTGCTTGCAACTAGGAATTATAGAAACAATGATTTTCTCCTTTTGAATACATCCATGAACCTATAATAAGGAGATACCAGTAGAAAATAACCCCACATGTTTCTCATTGTTTTCCATCATGAGGCCATTTGCCTAAAAGGATTTTTTCAAATTCTTCATGAGTAAGGCTTAACAACTTCTTACTGCCAACTGAGCGCCACCATATGGTAGCCTCGTCTTCAAGAAGATGCCATACACATTTCCAATGTTTTGGCCATAACAACTTTTGTCTTTTTATGAATTATTCAATATTAGGACCCTTATCGTTTCCTAAAAAAAAATTCTTGCTAGAAGACATGAAGAGGGTTTTGAAAAAAAATCACTTACTTTGGGCAAAAATTTAAAATGGACACAACTCGAACAATATAGCTCAGAATCCTCACAATAACCTATTTTCAGAGATGGAAAAATCATTTTTCATCTTCCCATGTGATAGAAATCTCAATCTAGGCACTTTGGAATTTCAGATTTGCGTTGCAACTATCCCGCCGTCACAAAAAATTATAAAAAAAGAGCTCATTTTAAATGAGCGCTATCTCCCTCATTCGGCTTCCGATTCAACTGATTTGTTTCTTGAATTTGGGTAATTTTTCAAGAGGATACCAGATATGCAATTATTTTCTCAAAATTCCCCACCGAAAACTACAAAACTTTACTGGAGATCCAATGTCCACGAATTTTCATTAGAAAAATTTCTACACACAATTGATTTTTAAATTAGCGATATCTCCCTCATCTGGACTCCGATTCAACCAATTTTTTTATGAATTTAGGTATTTTTTAGTAAAGAATCCAGATATACAATTTGTTTATAAACATTTTGCACCAGAAGTTTCAAATCTGATCTGCCAACTCACCGCCCAAAAACATTCCTACAAAAATTAAAATTAAAATCTTCCCACTTTGCCCAAGAGAGTGCTTTGATACCACTTGTAATGGATACGAACTGTAAATATGTGAAGTGATGTTAGTATACCAATAACTATCAATAATATGAAGGGAATTACAAACGCAAAATGTAAGATTACTTCTCTTTATTAGTCAAAACCCTCAAGGTAGAGTAACACCATACAATCACTCCTTAAGGAAGAAGAACGCTCCACAAGCCATATGCTTACCAGTACAATAATCCTTGACCTCTTAATGGGGATTCTCTAGCATCTCTATATATTCTTCATTCATATAATACCATGGGTCTCTCAATACGATATATCTAATACAATTGGCTTATCACATTATTGCTAACTACTTGTGGTCCCTTACATGATGCGGGTTAACCACTTTATTTATTAACTATGACCTATCCCATTATTACAGTATTCCCTTGGGTACCTCCCTCTATACCCCATGTTGTCCCCCTTAATTATACTACAAGATAAGTGGTACAGGAAAGAGAAACCTAGCCTCAAGTGATGAAGGCATTGACAAAAATTATTAGGTGTATTGTGTATTTTTGGTCCATGGTTTAAAAAATTATGAAGATCTCTCTCCTTTCCCCCTCCAAATCATATTGCAAATAATTACAATGATTTGTTTTTAATTCTTTATTTGAGGCTAAAATATTTGCCTCGTAACTAGAATCATTTTACTATGGATTCATGCTCTCATTTGAACCACTTATCAAGATTTACAATTAAATATCTATTTGTATTTGAGGAAGGTTGGTTGTTTTTATCGAATGAAAATATGAAGAGAGGATTGTAATTACATATAAAGAACATAAAGCAGCCAACTATCCGATCACATGTTTTTGTCCTTTCCTCTTATCCTAGGTAGCTATATTCTATAAGTAAGTAATTTTGGATTGAAGTTTGTTATCTCCTTGTCTCTTTATTAGTGATTCACCTTGTTGTTGTGGATTTTCCATTAAAAAGAGGGACTAACCTTGTTATAAGAGCCCTAGAGAAAATTTTCTTCTTTCCTTGAAGAATCTCACTTTTAGTGTACTATTGAGAAATTGATGCATAAAATATCATGGCTATTCCACTAGACAGATCATCATGATATATCTATATATATATATATATATATATATATATATATATATATATATATATATATATATATATATATAGAAAAAAGAAAAGCTGAAAATGGATGAATCTTCTTGTCATCATACAACAAAAATGATCCAGATTGTAATGTTTGAAGAAAAATGGTTTGGGACTTTGCTAATAGGTCATATTTTTTTAAGCATTTTCAATTAAGAATATTAAAATATTTCTTAAAAATGTGATGTTTTGATATGGATATTATAGATTCTAATAAGCTCATTTAAAACGTACTTGCAAAATCTGTTATTAGTCCCTGCCTGGGACTATTAGCGATCGATAGATCGTTGACCGCCCATTAATTCATTAGTTGACCATGTTTTTTTTGGCGTTATCATTGTTTAACCAAAGTTTTAAAATGACAATTATCGTCTATCAAAATTTTAACCAAAGTTTTTGGCTGGGCAAGAAAGGACCTCTTATTGCCGACTTCGCTTATGCTAATGCAAAAATGTGGTGACAAGTTATAGTTTATCCAAAGTCTTGAAAATTGTAGTGACACACATAAAACTTAGGCGCATGCAAAGTTTTTTTATATAGTTGACACCTCTCACCTCTCAGGCAGCTCGCTACAGCTCGCTACCACCGTCTGCCACCTCTTACCACTGCAACGCCACATTATTTATTTGTTGTCCATCGACCCACTTGAGAGTACGTGAGGTGAGGTTTTCCTTTCTCCTGTAACAGGGGCTTAGCTTTTACAGGGATTCAAAATCCATTGAATGTGTTGCAGAGCTTGAAGGTCTGGAAGAGCCATGGCCTCCAAAAGCAGCTCCACGCTCACTCTCGCTCTTCTTCTTGTTCTTTCGCAGTTCTTATATTCAGCTCAGTTCGGAGAAGCGCGCACAGTGGCCGGGAATGTAGAGGCTCTCAAAGCCCTAAAGGATTCAGTGGATGTGAATTCTATTCAAGCCGGATCGTGTCTCAGCTCCTGGAATTTTTCAGCAAATCCCTGCGATTCTGCCTTTGGACCACAAGTGTCACTTACAAATGTGGTAAGTGTCCTGAGTTTCTTTACACAGTGTTGCACAACGAGGAGCAAGTTGAAATGGTCAATCAGTAAGAGCAATGTTGCTATTGCCCGCAGAAGGTGCAACTACAATGTTGCCAGTAGTCGAGGCATCCACAAATACATGATTCTCTGTGGCATTGACGTTTAGTTGTATTCCTACTGTGGGTGGATTATACATTGGATTGACAAGTTTGCCATAATACTCTGGTTTAGAATCCAATGGCAAGCCTGCATCGAGTTTCATGGGTTCTACCACTTTTGAAGGCAAAGCTTGTGGGGGTAGTGGGAATACACTAACTATTCCCCATTCGATGTAATCTTCAATAGCACGGTCAAAAATGTTAGGCATGAGAGGGATTTTCCCTCTTTTCTTCCTTCTTGAACTCTCTTCCACTGCTACATTATCTTGTTGATCTGCAAAAAAAGGAACAGGAGGAACAAACAATAGTTGCTGTGTTTTCTGTGTTATTGGATCCAGCGCGGGTTGGGAACCAGCACAATATATTTCAGGCTCTGATCCTGTTGAAGCGACAACATGTGAAGATGAATGTAAGACAGACTGTTTTTAAGTCTCTATGTAGCGAAATCTAACTCTGCTACTCCCCGAAATCGAGATGCGGGAAATAATTTTACCCTGCTTCTCTGCGAAAATTTTGTTTAATTTTTATAACAAATTCTAGCTGTAAATGAGAAATCGACATAGTTGTAGTTGTATTCAAAGTTTTAGCTTGTTTGTGTATTTTTGGTGGAAATCGTAATTATAGTAAAGTTGAATTTAGTGTGGTTGCATATTAAATTATTTTAAGCAAAATATTAGTCTAAAAAAACTTAGTAACCTTTACTGGATTTATTGTAATCCACCAAATTTATATGATCAATTCAAAAATAGCAGCTCATAATTTATCAGATCAAATTTATATGATCAATTCAAAAATAGCAGCTCATATTGTACAGAAATCTAGCGTGAGTTGTATCAGAAATCTAGCGTGAGAAGTTAAATTCAGAAAATTAGGGTAAGAAGTTCATTTTTTTTTCTTTGAAGAGGAAAAGAGTCGTAGCTCGTTGTCGCAAAGCCGTTCGTAGCCACCGAGAGCCACCATAGCTAATGCGTGCGATGCCACTTGGGATAAGTTCAAAAAATTAATTTGGATATTTGTGCTTGTGTGTCGAACGGAATACTGTAATAGGGCGCAGTCCTAGATGTCCCCAGCCGAAGAAGTGAGCAGTCGGAAAAGTCTAACGAAGGTTGAAGGCCGCCGGGAACCAGCTGCGCGAGTCCTGCTACATTATCTTGTTGATCTGCCAAAAAAAGGAACATGAGGAACAGACAATAGTTGCTGTGTTTTCTGTGTTATTGGATCCAACGCGGGTTGGGAACCAGCACAATATATTTCAGGCTCTTATCCTGTTGAAGCCACAACATGTGAAGATGAATGTAAGACAGACTGTTTTTCTCGCTTCCTTTGTGCTCTTTTCACATATTTTCGACGGTTTACAACGGGAATATTTGCAGGCATATTATTTACTGCATTGCTAGATTACATTAAATTCCTGCGTCTCGGAGCACTCTGCAGAATAGAATCCCCTCCTAATTTATTTGTTACAATAATAGGTTTTGAGGCTTCAGTGCTTACTTGAACTGTATTTAAAGGCTCTGGCAAAGGGTGGCGTATGAAGCTATATCTTGTCATTTATTCTTATGAATTTGCATTCATTTTTTAGGCGATGATGCTATATCTCCTCCGTTCTTACAAACGATGCATTTGTTACATGTGACAACATTTCTTTGGACACATTTCTTACAGGCCATGCAGTGGTTACAAGCAAGATGAGTATGGATGGCTCGTGGCTCTCTCGGAGACTATCCAAATGGTTATGCAATAGGGCGTGTCATGCAGGTGGTCCACGTAGTTGGATCTCCCCGACACCTGCACTTGCATGCGCTGCCCCACATGCTTGGGAATAAAGTTTTACATTTATCATATTTCTTACTTTATTTGTTACTATTTTCCAAATTAGTATGACTATCAGTAAGTTGATTATTAATATTATTTTCCAAATTTGAGTGAGTAGTGGGGAGTTGATTACGAATTCCTTCATTTAATTTAATAATCGCTAATTCTTAAAAATACAAAATGTGCTCAGAGCTGCATGCTTTACATTTGTTACTTTGTTTTTTTGTCCTAGTGCCACTATTCCAAAGCCTTGCTCATGTTTCAGTGTTTCAGTGTTATACTCTGGGCCAAGTGTTTCAGTGTTATACTCTGGGCCAAGTGCCTGAATGGTTTTCGATTGATTTCTTTATTAATCGTCAAATTCAATCAACATAAAAAAAAATTCACTTCTATTACAGATTGTTATTTCTCTGGCCTGAATTTTCGATGATTTTGCTTTCAGGTGGACCTGACGGGGGGTTACTACGATGCGGGAGACAACGTAAATTTTGAATGGCGCATGTCGTTCATAGTGACATTGCTTTCTTGGGCAGCTTCTCATTATGAAAACGAGTTAGGTCGGCCAAACCAGCTAAATAACACTCTCCAAGCAATTCGCAGCTCTGTCCTCTACAGCCATTGCTTTCAGGAAGATTAATCCTTCTTACTCAAAATTATTACTTGAGCATTCAAAAGTTGTGAGTACAAATTTCGGCGACTATGAAATATCTACCTGAATTGTATATTTTGGAAATATTTTAAAATTTTAGATTTCAAAAGTTGAATGGAAATTTCGTTTGCTTTGAAATTTCTATTTTTATTTTTATGGTATATTTTGAGAATATTTTAAAATCTAACTCAAACTTCTAAAGTTAATTGTTTAATCTAATTTATTTGTGTTATTTTAATTGCTTATCTAACTTTTATTTTTTAAATTCGAACCTTTTTGAAAATATGATATTGAATTAAGTTTTAAGATTTTGAGTTAACTTGTATATATATATGGTAATTTTCTATTGCCTTGTTTCTGCAGCTCTTTGAACTTGCAGACAAATACCGTGGATCTTATCAAGCATCTTGCCCTTACTACTGTTCCTATTCTGGTTTCCAAGTATGTACTCCTGCATACAATTATACACCAATTTTATCCATGCTGTGAACAAAATTGGGGGCATAAAAAATACAAAAAGGTTTGAGTGTTAGATGAGTATCATATTCATAATTTTTGTAATGCTGAGCAGGACGAACTGCTGTGGGCTGCTGCTTGGCTTCCTAAGGCAACACGCGATCGATCTTATTTGCAATTTGTGTTGGATAACCAAGGATCGAGTTCCGCAGTCAATGAATTTGGTTGGGATAACAAATTTGCAGGTGCCCAGATACTCTTGGTCGAGGTAACCAGTTCGTATACAATAGATATTTTAATTCAATTTTTCGAATTTTATTTTACTGCTACTAAATACTAAACTGGTATTTTAATATAATTTTGGTTTTTTTATTTTTTTAAAATTAGTTATAGTTAAATTTTGGCTTTTTGTGATCATTAATTTAGTAAATATGTTTTTCTGATTAATCAGATTAATATTATTTAATCTATATTTAAAACTAGCTAATATAGTTCGAATTAACAATGGTTTTCAATCACTTTCCGAAAGTTTAAATTTTAAATTTGATAATACAAACCTCGACATAAATCAACTAATTTAAATCTTAGTGAACTAAATCCATTTAATAAAAAAGTTAAATTGCTAAATATAATAAAATACTAGACTTTAACAAATTCAATTAGATAAATAGCTAACAACACTTCTGCTTGTCAAACTAGCCTCTTTCACCCATAATTTGTAAGTATATATCTTAGCTCATATAACAGACCGTTTTGATGCATAGGAATATGTATCTGTTGAGAAGTCGTTGCAGAAATGTAAACAGATGCAGATTCTTACATGTGCGCCTTACTGCCCAAAAGTAGCACAGTGCAGATTCGAGTGACTCCAGGTTTAACCATGCAAACCAATAAAAAAAATTTAAAGCAAAGTTTAGAAAGTTTAGCTGAGTAATTTAAGAAATTTAAATTGTATTATTATTATTTTTTAATATGAATGGTGTAAATTTGCATATAACATTTAATAGTGAGATATGTTTTACAAATTTCCAAATGAAAAGTTTATTATGAATATTTGCTGCGAATTCACACCCTTCATATCTAATAATATTAAGTTATCTAAAACTTTAGAAACTTACATGCTTTAAAACTTGAACGCTTAAATCCTTTGCAAGTTAGAGGAATTAGCAGAGTTGAGATTGTATATTTCCTTAGACCTTTCTTCTTTGGTCTTCCTTGCAAACTAATAACATGAGATTTGCAGGTGGGCTTTTGTTTATAAGAGACAGTAGCACACTGCTAGTATACTCAGACATACTTGCAGACGTAAGGATTTCTTCAATACAGTGTGGCACATTGGATATTTGATAACTAAAAAGAGGTTGAATAGAATTGGTAGTATTTGTGATATTAAAAAGGCTGAAAATGATTTAAATCCACTTTTACTTTTGCATTCTTACTTTAAGGTGTCGATGCACTCAATTCATAATGAAACTAGTCATTGGATATTTGGTAACTAAAAAGAGGTTGAATAGAATGGGTAGTATTTGTGATATTAAAAAGGTTGAAAATGATTTAAATCCATTTTTACTTTTGCATTCTTACTTTTTTTAATATCTGTAATTTATATTACTTTAACTTTTATTATGCCAAATAATAAATGTAACATCCACTCAAAATATTAAATATTAAATAGATTGAAAATATTTTACATAATTTATATCTAAAAACTTATAGAACAATTTCTATGTTCCCCAAAAGATAGACTTACTGTCTGTAGCTTCTGTTCCGCAAAAGATAGACTTTACTCTCTGTGCTGTAGCGTGGGGTGAATGGATTTTTTTGAGTGGCGTTACTGAGAAATATGATCCTATCACCTATTTCTTTCAGTCGTCAACTGGGCAGTCGAAGGCAGTTGACGCGGGGTAACAGTTTGCTCATTATCCTAATGTACCAGCTGTAACCTTAGACATCTAAATATTTTATATTTAGGATCATAAATATTATTTAGTTATTTTTCAATGACAACATTATGATTGGTCTTCAACATTGCGTTCTCTGTTATTTGATCATAAAGATGAACAGTGATTTATTTCCATTTTTAAAAGGAACGATTATCATTAATCATTGAAATTGCATTATTTGCTATATATTATTGGATATTATTATTACTTATTATTACATTTATCATATTTCTTACTTTATTTGTTACTATTTTCCAAATTCGTATGACTATCAGTAAGTTGATTATTAATATTATTTTCCAAATTTATCATATTTCTTAGTTTATTTTTTACTATTTTCCAAATTCGTATGACTATCAGTAAGTTGATTATTAATATTATTTTCCAAATTTGAGTGAGTAGTGGGGAGTTGATTACGAATTCCTTCATTTAATTTAATAATGGCTAATTCTTAAACATAAAAAATGTGCTGAGAGCTACATGCTTTACATTTGTTACTTTGTTTTTTTTGTCCTAGTGCCACTATTCCAAAGCCTTGCCCATGTTTCAGTGTTATACTCTGGGCCAAGTGCCTGTACTTGATTAAGGTGTTGATGCACTCATGTCAGTGCTTCATGCCAAGTTCCAATGTCCAATGTCATGTTTACATGCACTCTACCCAAGTTATCTGTGAAAAAATATAACACAAAAGTTGATTAAGGAGAAGTGTTGATTACAGCAAACCCCGGCACAGACTACCGCCACCACAGTGGCTCCCTTGTTCATATAGGGGACATTCAATTCACATGGAGCATGGGCCACTATTGCTTGCAAACAAGAATCTAAGTAGAAGACCTGCAATACAACTTTATGTGAAAACATTAAGTGATATGTGGTCATGATATGGAGATAAATAGGATGGATAAAATGCATTATTAGTAGATACATTGAAGTATCTTCAATTCATAAGAATCAATCAAATCATATCTTGATAAAAGCTTATGGAGAATGCGAAAAAAACTACTCAACCTATGCATGTTATATTCCCCTTTTTTCGTCCTATCAAAAAGAAATGTGATCACATTCAAATGTTCAATAGAACATTTACTTCATATCAAAGACAAACATGGCTACATTATATAGCATGGAATTTATTGTAATATATGAAAATAAAATATTTGAGAAATTTATTTGGATGTATGTTAAAATTCTGAAAATAACTTCAAACATAGTTTTTAGCAAATAAATTTGTATGAATTTAAATAATTTTTAATATATTGATATTGAAAATGATATTACTATACAACTTTTTCTAAATTAATATTAGATTAATTTCTTTACTATAAAGATATTTAATTTCCCATTTTATAGTTTTTTTTTTTAATAAGATTACATTTTTAAATAAATTATTACTAAATATAGTTATCTCATCTATAATCATCAAACCACAAAACTATTTTATGACCTTATTAGATTATACCATTAACATGAATATAAAAATTTAATATATAATATTTAAAATAAAATTTATATAAATATAGAATATATATTTATTAATAATTAAAAAACTTTTAATGTCTAAAAATTGTAGGAATTTACAAGGTAAGTTCCTCAGACAGAACACCAAAGGACACCGCTCATAGATCATAGTTCAATACACCAGTATTGTTCACGTGGTTAAAACCCTCAAAGAGGGAAACAGTCCACGGCCTGAGCCAACGTGACCACTTTAGGCAATTTATTAATAAAACAATGAAAATTTACATAAGCTTCTCTCATGAATGGTTACACTACAAATGACCCTCCATGCTCTTTAAATATAGATCATGGACCAATTGGGTATTAAGCCATGGATCATGTGTTGGTAATACCGAGGAGAAAATGAACCATCGGATCACTACATATCGTGACTGTCGGATTGTAAGTTACAAAAGTACATAGTAAAGAAACACACTTTACCTAACTCTACACGAGACCAAGTTATACTTACCTATTTCCTATGTGTCAAAATATCCTAACATCCCCCTTTAAGAACAACTTGGGATAGGATTGAAGGATGTACAAATATGACACAATATGAGAAGGAAGGAGGCATTAGAGCCTATCCCCCCTTAGTGACAGCTTCCTGAAATCCAACCATAAATCGAAGTTTAGTAAACTTCGCCTCTATGAGAGCCTTTGTAATGATGTTTGCAACTTGATCATCTGTTGAACAATATTGCACTTCAAGAACATGGTCATGAATGGGATTTCTGATGAAATGCATGTGTAATTCAATGTGTTTTCTGCATTGATGTTGGATTGGATCTTTGCATAGTTGAATGGCACTTTGATTATCACACAAAAGTATAGTTGGATGCTACTGTTGAAAGCCAAACTTTGACAGGATCTGACAAAGCCACAAGGCTTCCTTACTGGCTTCTATGACACCACAATACTCTGGTTCTACTGAAGAAAGAGAAATGACACTTTGTTTCTTGCAAGCCCATGTAATAGGTCCTGAACCAAGAGTGAACACATAACCTGTAGTAGACTTTCGATCATCAGGGTCACCAGCCCAATCAGAATCAGTGAAACCAACCAATAGAGGAGATGCTTCTGCACTGTAATGAATCCCAAACTGAACTGTACCTCGAACATAACAAAGTATTCTTTTAGTTGATTTCCAATGACTTTCATGTGGGTTTTGCATAAACCAAGTAATAACGCCAACAACAAAGGAAAGGTTAGGACGCGTATGGGTCAGATACAAAAGTTTTCCTACAAGTTGATGGTATAAGGTAGCATCAACTTCAGGGGAAGTACAAGTGACTCAAAGTTTGGCTCCAGAGTGAAAGGGAGAAGGGGCTGGCTTACAGTATTCTATGTGAAAATGGCGTAGAAGATCACAGGCATACTTTGACCTGGAAAGGGAAATACCTTCCTTGAATTGCAAGACTTGAAGACCAAGAAAATAATGCAAATGTCCTAAGTCTATCATTTCAAACTTCTTTTTAAGGCTGGACTTCACATGGTTTATAAGGTTGGGATCATTACCAGTAAGGATAAGATCATCAACATAAAGAACAAGAATGATAAGAGACTTTCCCACTTTCTTGGTGTAGATAGTATTGTCAGAATGACACCTAGAAAAGCCAGTTTCTAAAAGAAAGCTATCCATTTTGGCATACCAAGCCCGAGGAGCTTGCTTGAGACCATAAAGGGATTTCTTAAGCCGATATACAAGGCTGGAGTTTGTTTGTATATAACCAGTAGGTTGTTCCATAAATATTTCTTCATGCAAGTCCCCATGCAAGAAGGCAGATTTAATATCCATCTGATGGACTTCCCATTTGAAAGAGGCATCAAGGGAAAGAACAAGGCGGATAGAGTTCATTTTGGCAACAGGGGAGAAGGTTGCAATATAGTCAATGCCTTCAACTTTTAAAAAACCCTTAGCAACAAGACAAGCTTTGTGTTTATCAACTTTTCCATCTGGTCTATACTTGGTTCTGTAAACCCATTTTCATCTAACATGTTTTCGTCCCTTTGGTAGAGGAACAAGATCCCATGTATCATTTGCCATTAATGAACAATATTCTTCATTCATAGCTGCGTGCCAATCTGGATGGCCTGAATCTTCTACAAAGATGTCAGGATCATAATTCGCTGAAGCTTGAGCTAGTAAAGAAGAGGCTTTATCAAACTGAGAACATATACGTCACTGATCTGTAGGATCACTGGTAAGAGCACGTGTTGTATCCCGAGTAGCACGGACCCATTTGGGATGTTGAGGATCTGAAGGAGGATCCTGAGAAGGTGGGGGAGGATTTTCATCCTCGCTTTCATCATCAAAAGAAGAAATATTTTCAAAAGTGGAAGAGATAGAGAGAGGTGGCACATACACCAAACTAGGCTCGTAGGATGACATATTTTCAGCAAACTTTACATCTCTTCTAATGATAACATTTTTGGACTTAAGTGGAATAAGTCTATATCCTTTGACATCTTCAGAATATCCAACAAAAATGCATTTTTCACTCTTGGGTTCTAAAGCTTTATGTTTCTCATCTGGAATATGGGCCCATGCTTCACTTCCAAAAACACGAAAGTGAATTACATCTGGTTTAATTGAGCTCCATGCTTCTTATGGAGCAATATTCTTTAAAACCTTAGTAGGAGTGCGATTTATTATGTAATTTGCATAGTTAATTGCTTCTGCCCAAAAATTAGACTAAGTCCTTTAGATTGAAGCATACAATTACCCATTTCCTTTAAGGTACAATTCTTCCTTTCAGCTACACCATTTTTTTGTGGAGTATATGGAACGGTATGTTGCATTTGAATTCCATTCTCAGTGCAAAAGTTGATGAATTTGTTGTTAACATATTCTCTGCCATTATCAGATCTTAGCTTAAGAATTCGATGTCCAGATTGTTTTTCAACAAAGGCCTTAAAGGCCAAGAACATGTTAAATACTTCACTCTTGAGTTTTAAGAAGTATACCCAAGTGCATCTGGAGAAATCATCAATGAAATATAAGAAATACTTATAACCAGAGAGTGAAACAACTGGAAGTGGACCACATAAAGCACTATGCACAAGTTGTAAAGGGGTTGAGGCATGCCAAGATGCACGTTTTTCAAAACTATCGCAATGATGTTTTCTAAGTACACATCCAGAACAAACACCATCTCTGCAAGATATTATTGGAAGACCTATCACCATATTGTCTTTACATAGATTCTAAAGGGAGAAATAGTTTAAGTGACCAAATTGCTCATGCCAAAGTCTGCTCACTTCATCGTTATGAGCAAAAAATACTGAGGGAAGATTTGATGACCCAAAGTTGTTAAACTTATACAACCTTGTAGAATCATTAGCAATGCCAGTAGCTTAAATCTGTCTAGGATCTCTTAGGTCCTTAATTACAACATCGTGAGGTGAAAATTCAATGATTTTACCTTCACCTGAATGAGTTATCTGATATACAGATAGAAGGTTGCAGGATAAGGTTGCAAACACATAATACATCATTAAATTGACCATTGTCTATATGAACAGTTCCAGTCCCTACAACACTAAGAGATCTATCATCACCAACATATATATTTTTTGGTGTTACAATCATTTAAAGAAGAAAACATGGCTTTGTTTTTGTCCATGTGATAAGAAGCTCCAAAATCAATGAGCCACTCATGAGAATGAGAAGAAGAAGATACATTTAGTGCATAGCCAGACCGAGATGCTTGACAACCACATGTAGAAATTGTTATTCCTGAAGATGAAGTTGAAGTTGAAGAGTGCTCCAAGTGGATGTTATGCTTCTTCATTGTTGCTTCCAAGGCTTCCATCTTCTTAAAGCATTTGGATTCTATATGGCCATATCGATTACAAAAGTGGCAATGTCTATCAGTCTTCTTCCCTTTGTTTTTATTTTCCTTATCATTTTGTTGAAATGATTTTTCATTTTGAGACTAGAATTGCTTAGGACCCTTGTTTGGTTTAGGACAATTCTTTTTAGGATATGGCTTCTTAGGATTCTTTGAATTTGGTTGTTGCTGAGCGGCTAAGGCTTTCTTAGAAGAGTTTCCAAGATTAAGAAGACCAAGATGTAAGAGTTTTTCTTGTTCTCTTATTAAAGAATCACAAAAGGCATCAAACAAAGGGGACTTGTAGTCTTGTCCTTGAGAAATGAAGGCTTCTCTTGTAGAATGGAAGGTGGAAACAAACACAGAGTAGGCTGGTGCCAACTTAGTAAGAATGGAATAGATAAGGTTACTAACTTCTTTCTTAACCTTAACACATTCCAAGAGAAGTAAAAGGGTCTTGAACTTGGACAAAAAATCTTCAATGGAAGAAAAATTATTGGGGTCCAATGTAAGCAACTAATTTTCAAGTTGATGGGCTCTAAGTTCATTTTTAATTCCAAAAACTTTAGTGATCTGTTTCATTGCTTCATTAGGATTATCAAGTTCTGCAATATGGAATCTAAGGTCTAGAGAAATAAACATCCATATCAACCCACGTGCTTGATCTTGCCTATTTTCCCATTTGCCTGCCCTATCTTCATCTTTCAGTTTAGTTTCTTGGCCTGAGGCTATTTTGTAAAGACCTTTACTTCTAAGTAAATCCATAATGTAGGACCACCATTGGAAGTAGTTGGTGTTGTCAAGAATAACTTGGCATGGACTTTCCATATTAATAGAAACATAGCCTATATGTGCTGAAACTAAGTGTTCCAATAGAAAGATCTCGAAAAATTAGGTTGATAAAAAGAAAACGGCTCTGAAAAGGCCTTCCGGATAAAGAAGTTATGGCTTTTTGAAGAAAAGTTGTTGAAGATGCCAACGAAATGCAGGAATGTGTAGAAATGAATGATAATGTTATATTTAAAAAAAATCCGCTCCCTTTCCAAACTTAATCTAATTATCTCAATAAAGAGAAAGACTTGAACTCAAGACCTCTACTCTCATAAAGTAGCTTTGGACCAAGTGAGCTAGATTAGTAAGGTTAGTAAAAGGTTACTTGAGAAAGCTCTTTTTTGCCTACAAAACAAGAAACACAAAACCCAACACAAACATACAAGAAAAACAAACCTTACGACTTGAAGTTAGCTTTAGCCGAAAACTAAATATTTTTCTCAATGTTTCTGATTTTCTGAGATCACACTAAGGGATGGTGGAAAAGAGCATACACATGAGAAAAATCCTTCATTTCTGTTTCTGATTTGCCAAGATCGCTCAGAGTGGCGAGGCAAAGATCATATGCAAAAATGAAAGGTATAGATCTGGTAATAAAAAAAAAAACAAAGAGCTAAATAAACCGAAATAAACTGAGAGAAAATAACTAAAAACTGCAAATAAACACTATATACCTCCAGATCTTAAAAATGATGTAGTTAGGGCTACCGGAAACCTTTTCACGTAAAACAAAAGGGGCTCCTCACTAGAATAGATGCTCCTAACACAATAGAATAGTCCTCTCAGCTCAAAAGTAGTCAGAAATAGTAGATCTAGGAAACGACATTCAGATGCAGTTCTACCGGCTTCAGATTTGGATCACCAACATATGCAGCCCTCAAATAGCTCTGATACCATGTAGGAATTTACAGGGTAAGTTCCTCAGATAGAACACCAAAGGACACCGCTCACAAACAGATCACAGATAAATACACCAATATTGTTCACGTGGTTAAAACCCTCAAAGAGTGATATAGTCCACGGCCTGAGCCAACACGTCCACTTCAAGCAATTTATTAATAAAAGAATTAAAATTTACATAAGCTTCTCTCATGAATGGTTACACTACAAATGACCCTCCATGCTCTTTAAATAGAGATCATGGACCAATCGGGTGTTAAGCCATGGATCAAGTGTCGGTAATACTGAGGAGAGAATGAACCATTGGATCACTACATATCGTGACCATCAGATTGTAAGTTACAAAAGTACATAGTAAAGAAATAGACTTTACCTAACTCTACACTAGACCAAGTTATACTTAACTATTTCCTATGTGTCAGAATATCCTAATAAAAATAATGATTAATATGTAAAATATTTGGGCTACTCAAATGTGGGTGATACAACTTTTTCATGCTTTGAAAAAATTCTATATTTCTTCATTTACACACTTGTACAATATTTTGGAACACTTGTATTAAAAAAATCTAAATTTATTTAGTTGTGTGAATTTTCTAATTTTAGATCACAATCATCCACACATCGGGTCTCCAAATACAACCACTTTCAATTATCCTTTTCCAAATAGATAAATTAAAATAAGTATTATTGACTCCATCATTCCCTGCATTGGGATGCAAGATCATGGGAAGCGAGTAAATCATTATTTTTATCAGGGCATTGAACCTCAACATGAATCCATGCTCCATTTACTTGAGTTCTAGTTAGTTATTTTAATGTTTTGGTTGTCTGTAAGAGCAGGGTGGTGGAATCACCTTAAGGATTCGAGGTGGAATTCTAAGTTTCAATCTCATTCTGGGTCTGTGTTGGCCATCCCTGGATCGTTCTCTACCTACATTTGTGTTCCCTCCTTACTATATCTTAGTTCACAAGGGTTCTTTAAGCTACAACATCTTTCTGGGTATGTGATGATCATCTATAGATTGTATCATTGTTTATTTTGGTTTTGGTACTTACTGCTGCTAAGTGAAAATTTAGGAAAATGTGAAGGTGGTGGGATTTATAATTATTGGTCCCTACAATCTTGTACAATTAGTGGTTATTGCTTCCATAGTCTACAGGGTATTAATGTTGGCCACAAATGTACTTTGTATGTTTCTTACATACCTCCCCCTTTTTTCCATCTTTTAATTTGGTGGTTATTTTACCCTCTTAAGACCTTCAAACTACCGAGCCATCTAGTATTTCCTTCAACTATCCCATGTTGCTTGCAAGAGTCTAGTATACTGGCACCTTTTCAGTTTGGTTTAAAAAAGATTCCAATCTCTATCAATCAAGTGACAATTTGGCTGCGAAACAAATTTTTGCTTTCAGTTACTCTGGTCTATGGTCATTGTGTCTCCTATAGCATCTTGGGCTTAATTGGGAGTAGGTATATTGACGATATCAATTTTCATTTCAATTTTCACCTTACCCACCTGCACATCACTCATAATGGGGTTCTTTAAGTCAAATTATCTCGAGTTCGGTCTATAGTGCCATTCAGTAAGGTAAATCGATTGTCAAAGTTTGTTTGCATTACTGCTCTTTACCGGTTTGCCTTGTATATGGCTCCACGTCAACGAATGATCAGTCGACGAGGTGGCACGCCAAGGGTATCTACTTCCAGGGAGTTTCGTCTCTTTGGTTGGCAATCAACGTCAAATTTATTTGACTCGTTTCCTTTTGAAGTCCAAAAGGAAATTCGCACTCTTGAAGCACAAGAATTTGGGGAATGCCAGTACCATTTGGATTCAGAAGTTGTATGCAGGGGAAATACAAATTGGTTTCCTAATATAGGCAAATGGAGGAAGAGACGAATTTATTTCCTTCACTCAATTGCAACTCATAGGCATATGGCAAACCTCCTACACATGGTACAACATGAAAAGCAGGTAGACAATTACAAGTTGTTTCCTAGACAGGAATATATAAAGAGGATTCTCGGAGACTATAGTATATCTAGGGGCGATAGTATAGGGTACAAAGGGAGGTACCCAAAGGAATAATGTAATAATGGGATGGGCCATAGTTAATAAATAAATTGGTTAACCCACATCATGTAAGGGACCACAAGTAGTTAGCAATAATGTGATAAGCCCATTGTATTAGATATATGGTATTGAGAGACCCATGGTATTGTATGTATGAAGAATATATAGAGAGGCTAGAGACTCCACATGGAGAGATGTCAAGGATTATTGTATTGGCAAGCATATGGCTTGTGGAGTGTTCTCCTTACTTAAGGAGTGATTGTATGGTGTTACCCTACCTTAAGGGTTTTGATATTAATAAATATATGAAGTTTATCTATTCTTCTCTTGTATTGGATCTTAGATTTAATTGCAGTATTGGGTATATTTCTATTTTCATATATTTGTAGGTCAGATCTATTACAAGTGCACTTGTAATAGAACTGAATATAGGATTTCTTCTCTTTATTAGTCAAAACCCTTAAGGTAGGTTAACACCATAAAATCACTTATTAAGGAAGGATAACACTCTACAAGCCATATTCTTACCAATACAATAATCCTTGACCTCTCAATGGGGAGTCTCTAGTCTCTCTATATATTCTTCATACATACAATACCATAGGTCTCTCAATACCATATATCTAATACAATGGGCTTATCACATTATTGCTAATTAATTGTGGTCCCTTACATGATGCGGGTTAACCACTTTATTTATTAACTATGACCCATCCCATTATTACATTATTCCCCTGGGTACCTTCCTCTGTACCCCATATTATCCCCCATAGGTATACTACATATTTGTATAATGTACTCCACTTATATTCTTCAATGTTATTATGGTTATGAAAACCTTTGAGATATTTCAAAAATACTCCAGGTCAAATTAAACTTAAAATAATAGGGATTTGAATACGGGAAAGAAACAAAAATCTAAAATTATTCCTTTATGAATTACTCCAACATGTCATTATTTTCAATGGACGTTTACCTATTCTTCTAACCAATTTAAACCTTATTTGTATCAATAAAATTTGGTGAAGAGGTTTTGAGAAAAAGTTACGTCTTCCACTCAAGAGTTTGAATTTATTTTGTTAATTGAATTTTTTCATGTTTTCTTAAGACAAGCCATGGGAAACCCATGAGTTTCATAAGGAAAATTCATGAGCATATTGTAAATGAAGGTGAAATATTAGGGGAAGAGGGTAATTAATTAGATATAAATAGCCAATAAGATACATATAAATGCCTAATGACTTAAGGTATATAAATGACAAAGAAAAGGGAACATAACAAACTTAAACCTAAAAGTAGATGGTTACAAAATAAAACTATGAAGGATAAGAGAAAAGTAGAAAAACCTATGATTCAATGGTTGAATATTTTGTGTTCAATCAAAAAACCTTTATTCATGTAGTGGGTTTCAGAGTATAACTTAGATTCCATTTTCCTTAATGATGGAGTCCCTCACCTATAACTATGATTTTTAATTATTGATTACTACTTGGATGGTCTTTCTCATGTTCTATTTAAGTTTGATGCATTTTGAAGGTGTACTTGGTGGTGTGTTTTTGTCATTCATTGTCCAAGAACTTCAACTCATATCATTTTCTTGATACATGCACATGCTAATTTATGAGAGATGCCATGATGAACCACTTTAAGAATCTCTTCCTATAAACATTGAATCATTTAATCTATGAATGAGATTTAAATATATTTATATTACATTGGGGCTTGCAATGATTAGTGGAAAATTCCCTCACTATTGATCATGGGTATAGATTAATGAATTCTAATTGATAGATTTATACATGTGTTTGATGTTAGTACATCTATTCACACTTGTTAGATTTGTTTATGTATCTTGGTGCCCATTATCACTATAAATGGGTTAACTCATGTTCACCAATTGTATACATTCATTAATAATGTTTGGACAGTTTCTCCCATGTTTGAATTTACGTCTTTTATTGACGTGAAGCAAATCCATACATTTTGAAAAATTTGATTGAATCCTTTGGCCATGGTAATCTCTTTCAATGCTTCATGAGCTATGAATATATGACCAAATACTCATCTAATAAATACTCTTGGAGAACCAATTTTTATTTCACTTAGTTCCAAGCACTCCCTTGACATATATTAAGATGTAGACCCAAATTGTATTTGTTGATGGCTATAATGAAGAACTGAATTGTTTTGGAGTATGGATTTCTCTGGTTTGAGTAGATTTTTTCAAGTTTGGTGGAAAATGGAGTAATTGTACTAAATAGGGAAGCTGATTCAGAGAAAACCACATCTACTTCACTAGATCTTGACCATATAAAGTCTTATATTTACAACAAGAGCCCTGATGAGGTATTAAGCCTTAAATTCCCCTATAATGGATTCCATCGAAGTACTATGTGATGTGGGTGTGTGATCCAGGTGGCTCTAGATACGCTCAGAATTCAGTAGTGGCTATGGAAAAGCTCAAAAATAAAAGTTCTCAGATTTCACCCAAACTAGGACTAGATTGTAGTGCTCATATTCATGATTCCAACAGTGAAAGCAACACTTAAATCCATCTTCATATGCTCAAGTTATAGCTGGTCAAAGTTTGGGTCAAACTAAGCCAAGTGGTAGTCACTAATGAGGCAACAATTTGGTAGAGTCCCTACACATACAATCCAGCCACTGAAATGAGTGAATTTGTCACCTCTTTAATTTTTCTAATATCCCTTATTTTCTCACGGAAAAATATTAACTATTGTGGCTAAAGAAAATAAATAAAAAAATTACAAGTTTGATATAATATGTATTTAAAATGGGGTGGGCGGGCCACCCCTAGCTAATCTGGCCAACCATGAACCATATTAATATACAACATATAACCAACCCATTGGAACCACATACATTGACCGCCAAATTTGTATTCACCACAGAACCACCATTGAAAATTAACATGTCGTGTGCTATAACTAGGTTCGCAGGGATTGAATTCCAGGAATTCCAGAACTCGACTGCCTTAGCACAGTGCTACCAACGAACGGGCCAATGGGTTGGATGTTGGTGGCTCCGCCTCCTAGAACTACTTAAACCTTTCATTGCTCATTCAAACGGGGACCGGCGGAGAGTGAAACCCTGATTGCCCAGGGGAGATGGAACCATGAGTTAGGGCTCTTTTGAGATGCTGAAATGATTCCGTTAAAGGGTTAGATGTGTGAGTATCAAACTTTGACAAGTTTATTGTTTATTTTGGAAGTTTTTGTGCTAGGAATCTAACCATGCAGTCCATTTCACGAGTTAAGCTTTGCATTTTTAGGGCATCCCTGAAAGTGGAGGTAAATGATGCAATGATGCCATCGCTTTATTCTGATTTGTTGATATGATGTTTTTATTGTTGAGATCCTTGATGCCATTATGTTTAAGGATGCTTGCATGCCACATCATGTGAGAATTTATTAGTTTGTCATTCTGAAGGAAGGCCCATTTGAGTGAGAGTTTTGATAGGGATAACATCTCGTGGAGAGACATGCCACTCAGGATGATGGTATTTATCCTTGTAGTGACAAGTAATATACCATGTACATCATCATAATTTACAACACTTAATGAAGCGACCTCCCCACTCTCGACATCGGGCCTCGAGACGTAACCCACACTGGGTGAAATCCAATATCAATGTGTGTTTGTTCTTTGATTTTATGATTGTCATTATGTTTCATCTTTTACAATATGCACATGTGGTTGCTTTATAATATTTCACATGAAATTATGCTAACATCACAAATTAAAAGATCTTGGTTAATTCCAGTAGCTAAAGAGATCTGGATCAGTGAAAGCAATGAATCCCATGGGAGTGACTCTTGGTACACCAACAAGTGCTTGATTTGCTTCCATGCACACCATTCTAATGTGGGATGTTGGTCTATCCCAAAGTTTTCTATTGTAGAGGCTCCACTATCTGTCATGAATGCCTAGATTTCCCTAATATCCTATTTGTTATGCAACCATGGAATTTGCATCCAATATTCCTCCCAAAAGAGAGTAATTTGGTCATTCCTAACTTCCCAAAATTTGGGGTCTTGGATGAGGTAATTGTTTCTTTATGACATATTCCATATAGAGGACCCATTTGGAAGGTGTTTCCCCCTTAGAATCATTGTTGCATTCATATTCGAGGCGTACTTGTGAGACCATATATGTTTCCATAATTTCGAACCACCTTGCAACAACCTCCACCACAACGTTTCCTCCATGGCCTGATTCAAGATTATTGGATCTCATAACCCCATGCCTCCTTATAGTTTGGGGAAGAAAACATTATCCCATGCAACCAAAGATCATTTATTCCATGTTTGAACTCCTTTCCAAAGAATTTTTTGAAATTTTTAGGCAAGATCTTTAAGAATCCTCTAGGGGGCTAACAGTACTGATAGTTGCTACACTGGAAGAGCTTGTAAGACAGACTTTAATAGAGTAACTTTTCCTGCCAAGTGTAATTGCTTGAATGTCTAGTTAACAAGCCTCTGATCTATCCTATCTAGTAAATCCCTCCATCAAACCTCTCAAAGAGATTTATTGGTGAGAGGAACTCAAAGATATTTACTCGGGAGGGAGCCAATCCAAAATTCTATAGTGCAAGTCAAATGAGCTTGGACACAACAATTGGCCTTGAAGAAGTAAATTTCTAATTTATCCCTGTTGATGTTAGTTCCTAACGCATCTTGGAAGTCTTCGAGGATAATGCAAAATTTCCGAGCCTCCATAAGAGTGGGTTTCCCAAACAACATATTGTCATCAAACAAATGTTGATGAGTTAGGAGGGGGGCATGGGTTCCCAATTTGATACCTCTGAGTTCCCCTGTGCTTGTCATAACTTTTATATATTGAATTATCCACTCTGTAGCAATGATGAAAAGGAAAGGAGAGATTCGGTCACCTTGTCTAAGGCCCCTAGAACCTCGAAAGGTGTGGGTGGGGGAGCCATTCACCAAAATGGAGTAAAATGGGTTTTGATCAAGGATAGAATCCACTTAACCCATTCAGCTGAAAATTCGAAAGCATCAAATACATTGAGCAAATAATTCCAGTTAAGACAATCATAAGATTTAGATAGGTCTAGTTTGATGATCATACCTCACTTGTGGGAATCCTACAATGAATGAAAAATTTCATGGTTCATGATTGGGTCACCTTGTCTAAGGCCTTTGGAACCTTGAAAGGTGTGGGTGGGGGAGCCATTCACCAAAGTGGAGTAAAACGAGTTTTGATCAAGGATCAAATCGATTTAACCCATTCGGCTGAAAACACAAAAGCATCCAATGCATTGAGAAAATAATTCCAGTTAAGACAATCATAAGCTTTAGATAGGTCTAGTTTGATGATCATACCTAGCTTGTGGGAAGTTTGCAATGAATGAGCAATTTCATAGGTCGTGATGATGTCATCCATGATTTTCCTTCCTTCCACAAACCATATTTGCTCAAGGCCAATAGCATTCTTTAAGAAATGTTTTAATCAACAACCCATAACTCTCGATATGATTTTTCATTAATATATAGAATTTTGAATAAAAAAATATTATTTTAATATTTTGACATAATTCTTTAAAAATTACAGATACCATAATTACCTTATAATGGTAAGTTTCACTCCCACGAATGATAATAAATTTATTCACTACATAACATTGTAAATGTACAAAGAATTGAATAGAAAACATGTCACTTTAATGTTTTGACTACATTCTTGTTTTTATATTAAACAATGAATCCATATAGGTGAGGAAAAATTTTTGATAGAGAAGGAATGACCTGTTATAGAGTTTTATGAACCCAACGTTTCAGACTACCAAGTGAGTCCTTCATCAGGGGATACGTCAATATATTTAAGAAGATATTAATGATGTATCCAGGAGCTGTATTTCAGAGTATATATATGGGTTATGAAAAGAATAATATAAGAAATTTAGTCAGCCAATATCTAGAAATTCATATTAAAAAAGATTGTAATAATTCAAAAATAAATCAAAACTTATTAAACACTGGAGTTTATATATTCAATTAGATTATAGTGAATTAATTAAGTAAATCCCTAATATTTTAAAATATATAAGACATCAACAAAAATTTCATTATTATTCATTTATTATTCTAAAATCAAGAATTCTTATATTACAAAAAAAATAAAAATTACATCATAATCATATTTATGAATTATAAGTAATCTATAAATTTATATAAAAAAAAGGGGTAATAAAGCTTTCATAATTCTAATTATAAATAAATCTCAACTAATTAACAAATATATCATATTGAATTTAATTAATCAAATTCTTAATGGTTAAATTCCAAAAAAAAAAATTCATAAATATTAACAAACTAATCAGATATTGGCCGATTAGATTTCTTATATTATTCTTTTCAGAACCCGTATATATACTGTGAAATACAACTCCTGATAGATCATTAATATCTTCTAAATCTATTGACGCATCCCCTGTTGATGGACTCACTTGGTACTCTGGAATGTTGGGTTCATAAAACTCTATAATAAATCATTCCTCGTCTATCAAAAATTCTTGTTTTTACCAGATTATTCAAAAAATATTTAAAAATGATAGTAATAAGTTATCATATGTATTGAGTTGTATACTTATTTACATTTTAATCCAATATAAATTTTGGAATAAATATTTTTTTTAATTTATAAAATTATATATATTTATAATAAATATAAATATAAATTAGTATAGATTTATTTCATATTTTAGATTTATATAAAATATATAATAATTATTTACTCAATTTTAATATAATAATATTTTTAAATTTTATAAATAATTAAATTTTTATTCATATTCAAAATTTTACTTATCATTTTTATTGTATTAAAGAAACACATTAAAATTTTCCTTTATTCTATAAACTTTATTATATTATGTTTTTCATTTTCTTACTCATTTAACATTATTTAATTAAACTCTATTATATCGAGAAATACATATATAAAATAATTAAAATACTTATTAAAATCTGTCTATTTAAAGAAGGATAATTGAAAAGGGTTGTACTTGGAGGGCCCATGATGTCCAAATGTCTCTTGTTTAAAATTGGAAAATCCACACAATTAAATAATTTTATATGTTTTTTAATAGAACGTAAGAATATTTAAAATAGATATTGCACTTGTAATTATTTGTAAAGGTGCAAAGATATATTGAAGAAATAGGGTATACTGAAAGAATAAAGTGTGAAAATAAAGTGTGAACTGTGGTATACTGAAGGAATAAAGTTGTGAACGGGTAGGGTGTGAGATAAATGTATTTGTCAGGGTTTTGTATAATAGATAATAATTTGATTATATATTTAGAAATTGGGGTCAAATTTGTGAATATAGAAAATTAAAACTTAATTTAGTAAACAACTTAGTATACTTGTTTTGACTATCATTTTCTATAATATAGAAATAATTTGAAGATATTTAAAAGTTAATTGAGAAAATCAGCAAGGTGAGCGTGTTATGTTTTTTCTTTTTAATTTTTATTAATTCGATTACAGTGCAAGAAATATGAGAAAATTTATTATGTTTTCTATGGATTTATATAAATAGGGTTAACAATTTAAAAGTATAAATGTAGTGTTACAAACTCTATTGTTAATAAAAATATGTTTGTCAAAAGAATATAAATGATAAAATTTTAGCAATAGAAATATTATTTTAATAATAAATTTTTGTAGGTAATTTTGTAGGTAATAAAAGTTAATGGTTTGTGAAAAAAATGTTAAATGATCAATTTTAAAATTCGTTCAATTATATAATGAATTTTCCCTAAAACACAAATATATTCAAGAGATATATGATTAATTATGTTTTATAAGAAGATATATGACTAAATGTATTTTATAATATATTATTATTTTATAAATAAATGTTAATGAAAAAAAATTTAACCATATATACATTAACAACCTTTTAAGTTATATATTTATGACATTAATTGTATATTTATGACATTAATTATTTATCCATATATTTGCACAAAGATATTCAAGGAGATATATGATTAATTATGTTTTATAAGAAGATATATGAATAAATGTATTTTATAATATATTATTATTTTATAAATAAATGTTAATGAAAAAAAAACTAACCATATGTACATTAAAAACCTTTTAACTTATATATTTATGATATTAATTGTTTATCCATACATTTGCATTAGATAGTATCAACTCTATTAGTTCTCCTTACAATCACTCAAACTTTTAGCTAATAATAATTTTCTCATTAAATAAATAAATAGTGTGGAGCACATGATTTTAATTTAGTAAATGTTGTGGAGCACATGATATTAATTTATTTCAAATCCTCATAATGTTCAAATCACAAAATGCTGCATTATTTTTGTATGTACATTATCGAAACAAATAAAGTAATGCATGGGAACGGGTTCGGCCTTATTTGTTGCTCCACAATTTTTTTTAAATTGTTTAATCAATTTACCAACAATCTCACGTGGTTCATGGAATACGGAAACCTCTACATTCTGCCTATATAAAGAGAACGTAAAGATATTAGCATAATAATGATTCTATAATGCGGAATAAACACTTAAAAGAAAAAGAATTAAAAAAAAACAAAAAAAACTTTAATGCCCAATAAATCATACCTCTGGCCATTGATGATATTCTTTACACCACCTCATCAACTGCTCATTGTTCTATTAGATGAATGGGAGCCCTTTCTAAAACGTCTAGAATGCCAGAGAGATGAGCCACCTTATAATCCATTCTCCATTGCATAGTTCAACCCACGTGTACGTGGTATACCAACGACTTCTCACCACCATCAATTCAAGAGGAAATTACATATGCCTGAGTCGTCGGTTTGTGTGGGCACATGGGTAGGTATGCCAAACGGACTCGAAGTGCTGGACTAATGCAGCCACAGATGGACCACGCAGTCGGTGAGAAACAATTTCATGTACCTAATGGAGCTTACGCCGATGGTTCAAGGCGTGGAAGAGTAAGGACGCCCAGAGGCATGCCATTACCCTGCAACAATGCACCATGAAAAATGAATAGAGAAAACCCTCGTAAAATCCGTTGGACAACTCTCAAAAGAAAGGAAATAGGACTGACTTCCAAATATGTAAACAATCAAAGCCCAAAATCTCTCATCCATGTGGCACTTCCAAGCTCTGCTCACTCAACTTGATGGTGTAAGACTGAAGGGGATTGAGTTAGTGAGCTTGGGGACCAAACAAAAGTATTTCACAGATCATGGTAGAGAACTATAAAGGGAGTAATGGACCACTCCAGGAGCTCCCAACAAGAAATTAATTTAACTGCAGTTGGTTTCCGTAATTTAAGGAAATAACTACAGTTGGTTTCCATAATTTAAGGAAACGATGGCAAACTATTGCCCGTAATAAATCAGCGGCAGATGAATTATCGACGGCTATTGGGAGCTAACATTCTCCCACTTGGTCCATACTCCCAATCTTAATGTCTCATCTTAAAACCCATTGATAATCTGTATTAAGGAATAGATACATGAATCATGGCAATAAGTCCTCTAATGACGAGTATTATCTTCCATGTATTACTATGTATTTATTTCTATTAAAATTTATGTGGCAACAATTTCTTAATGAATAAACCCTATGTTTATTCTTGGTCCTACACAGATGAATTCTCTCAAATCAAATTAAGGTGCACATAAATATGAGAAAAACATCACAATAATTAAGAATTTCATTAAAATAACATTTGTCCATACAGTGAGAAACTACATAATGGAACCAAGTCCCATATTCATTACATGATCCTTGAATTTCAACGGTAGCATGCCCTTAGTCAAAGGATCAATGATCATCAACTCAGTGCTGACGTGCTCAATTACCACTTTCTTTTCTTTAACACATTCCCTTATAGCTAAGTACTTAATGTCGATGTGTTTATTTCGACTCCCGCTTTTGTTGTTTTTAGCCATAAAAATAGCAGTTGAATTGTTGCAATACATTCACAATGGCTTAGAGATAGAATCCATAATTCTAAGCCCAGAAATGAAACTCTTAAGCCATACACCATGTAAAGTAGCCTCAAAACAAGAGACGAACTCGGCTTCCATAGTGGAAGTATCAATCAAGGTCTGCTTGGCACTCCTCCATGATACAGCTCCACTGACCATCATAAAAATGTATCCTGATGTTGATTTGCATGAATCAACACATCCAACAAAGTCAAAATTTGAGTAGCCAATTACTTCCAAATTGTCTGCTCGTCTATACATAAGCATGTAGTTTTTGGTTCCTTGAAGGTACCTCATTACTTTCTTTGTAGCTCTCCAGTGGTCTAAACCTGGATCACTCTGATATCATCCCAACATTCCCACAACAAATGCAATGTCAGGTCTTGTGCAGACTTGAGCATACATTAGGCTTCCGACAACAAAAGCATATGGAATGTTCTTCATTTGTTCCCTTTCAAAGTATTTCTTCGGGCATTGGTTCAAATTGAACCTATCACCCTTCATAATCGGAGTTACACTTGGTGAACAATCCTTCATCCGAAATCTCTCTAAAATTTTATTAATATAGGTTTCCTGAGACAAACCCAAGATGCCTCAAAATCTGTCTCTATGGATCTTAATGCCAATGACATAAGATGCCTCACCCATATCCTTCATATCAAAAGTTTTAGAGAGGAATTGTTTCACTTCATGTAGCAAACCCTTATCATTGGTTGCTAGCAAAATGTCATCCACACATAAAACAAGAAAATAGATTTTACTCCCACTGACTTTCAGGTATATACATTGATCCATAATGTTTTCTACAAAACCGAAAGAAGAAATTACATTATGGAATTTCAAATACCATTGGTAGTATGCTTGTTTTAAACTGTACAAGGATTTCTTGAGCTTGCAAACCAATTGCTCACCATCACCAGAGGGGAATCCTTCAGGTTGTTTCATGCAAACCTCCTCCTCTAGATCTACATTGATAAATGTCGTTTTCACATCCATTTGTTGCAACTCCAAGTCAAGATTGGCTACATGAATCTTTCTTAGATACAGGAGAGAAAGTCTCTGTGTAATCAATTCCTTCTTTCTGAGTGAATCACTTAGCAACGAGTCTTGCCTTGTATCTCTTAATGTTGCCCAATGAGTCTTTCTTTGTCTTAACGACCCATTTACATCCAATGGCTTTGCACCATTAGGAAACTCAACAAGATCCTAGACTTCGTTACTCTTTATAAAATTCATCTCTTCCTTCATGGCATCGTACCATAATTCTGATTCTTTGCAACTCATGGCTTGTGAAAATGACTCGAGATCATTTTCGGCTCCAATGTTGTAGTCAAATTCTTGTAGATACACAACATAATCATTAGGAATTGCTTATCTCTTTGGTCTAGTAGATATTCTTAATGTTGTACCATCATCTTCCTGAGAAGTATGTGGTTCAACTCGTTGTTCAAAATTTTGTGGCAACTCTTGAACTACCTCATCTACTAGAATGCCATCAACAACTTATGAAACTTCAACAATTGGTTGTACAACAACAGTGTGTACTTAAGGGGTGTTGTGAACAATAACTAATCTATCACTTGAGGTGGAAGGTTGAAATTCTGAATGATCCTTCTTAGAAACTATGTTCCTGGTTTGATTGCTCCCACTGATCAAGTCATTTTCAAGAAACTTTGCATTTCTTGATTCCACAATCCTTGTGCTGTGAGATGGACAATAAAATCTGTAACCTTTAGACCTTTCAACATACCCAATGAAATACCCACTAATGGTCCTTGGGTCCAGCTTCTTCTCTTATGGATTATATATTCTTACTTTAGAGGGGCATCCCCAAACGCGTATATGTCACAAACTCGGTTTCCAACCTTTCCACAATTCCAATGGCATTTTAGGAACAGCCTTGGTTGGAACCCTGCTTAATATATACACTGTTGTCTTAATTGCTTCAGTCCACAAGGATCTAGGAAGATTGGAGTTGCTAAGCATACTCCACACCATGTCCAATAATGTTCATTTTCTTCTTTCTGCTACACCATTCTGGTCAGGTGAACCAGGCATGGTGTATTGGGCAACAATCCCATGCTATTGAAGAAATTTTGCAAATGGCCTAGGTGCTTGTCCATCTTCTGTGTATCTACCATAATATTCTCCACCTCTATCTGATCTCACGATCTTAATTTGCTTTCCGCATTGTTTCCCTACTTCAGCCTTAAAGATCTTAAAGGCATCTAATACTTCGTTCTTTTTATGAAGCATGTAGAGATACATATATCAGGAGTAATCATCTATAAAAGAGATGAAGTATCTTTGACCATGTGAGTCCATGTTTGGACTACATATATCAATATGTATCATCTCTAATATGTTCGAACTCTTATTGGCACCTTTCTTTGACTTGTTGGTCTGCTTTCGCTTTATGCAGTCCACACAAGTCTCAAAATCAGTAAAATCCAGAGTATTAAGTACCCCTTCATTTACCAATCTTTTAATTCTTTCTATGGAGATGTGACCTAATCTCCTGTGCCATAATTTAGAGGAATCTTCATTAATAACACATCTTTTAGTGCTAGTGTGAACGTGCATTGAATCATAAGTGACATTGTTTTGTAAATTAATGCAATAAAGACCAGTAGACAAAATACCATTCCCAACACAATCTGATTTATAAAATAAACTGAAGGATGTTTCTGAAAAGTTAAAGGAATATCCAAAAGGTACAAGACTTGAAACTAAAATCAAGTTTCTAGAAAAACTTGGAACATAAAAGGTCTTTTCTAATTCTAAAACAAAACCACTACTTAAAGTTAAATAGCATGTTCCTATAGCTTCCACATGCGAGCCCATATTGTTTCCTGATAAGATGCTTTGCTCACTTCCCACTAGCTTCCTTAGGTTTTGCAAACCCTGCAAGGAATTCAAAATGTGAATTGTTGATCTAAAATGAATCCACCAAGTGTTAATATTGACATTAACCATATTAGATTCATAACAAACAAAGGAGATTGAATTACCTTTGTCCGCAAGCCATTTCTGAAATTTGGCACATTCCTTCTTCATGTGTCCCTTCTTTTTACAGAAGAAACACTTGGAATCGTTCTTGATATCGGCTTGGGGAGGTACTTTACCTTTCCCTTTCTTATTGGCTTGAGATATGCTCTTTCCACGCGTTGCCAGCATTGCACTTTCTCCCAGTTCCATCACCAGTCTCCCTTCCTCTTGAACACACATGGTCATGGGTTCATTAATTGACCATTTATCCTTATGTGTGTTGTATGAGATTTTGAAGGGTCTGTATTGGTGTGGAAGGGTGTTCAGGATGTAGTGCACCAGGAAGGACTCTGATATTTCAACCTCGAGTTTCTTCAATTGAGCCACAGTGTCCCTCATTTGCATGATGTGCTCGTGTACACCTTTCACACTGGTGAGCCTTAGGGATGAGAACTTCATTATTAGAGTGCTTGCTAGTGCCTTGTCTGAAGTGACGAATTGATCATCAATGGCTTTCAACAAGTCTCAGACCTTTTTATGCTGATCAACGGAACCACACATACTAGCAGAAATTTTAGTCTTAATGAACATCATGCTTAAGCGATTAGATCGCTCCCATCGTTCATAAAGCGTGATGTCCACTGCAGTGCTGGTATTAGTGAGTGTCGGTGGCTCATCTTTCCTAATAGCATAGTCTATGTCCATCCACCCCAAATGAAGGAGAACTCTCTCCTTCCAGAACTTATAGTTATCTCCCTTAAGTTCAGAGATATCACAACGAATATCAGAGAAATTTGCAGGTTGTACAACTGCATAAAATTAAAGATCACATGCTTATGTTAAAATTGAGGCCTAAAAATAAAATATCATGCTTTACTAATGTAAACTATGCTTAAAATTGAATCTAATGACATAAAAATTGCTTGTGGGCTAAATTTTCAATTCAAGCAGATTCAATTATTCTTTATGATAGAATTTATCAAATTATTCACTTAAGTCATAATTCTAAAGGGTATATTATGATTATAATTCGATATAAATTCTATCTTAGATTTGAACTTTATTATAAAACTATTAATTCATAATTCCTGTGGGTAAATTATGAATATTTTATTCTAATTAATTATATAAATATATTAAAATTCATGTGAGATAAAATTTATTATATTTAGTATAATTAATTACAATTAATATCTAAATATTTTTTATGTGATCCTAATTAATCATAATATATAATATTATTTAATTAGAGATGTTGTGGCTATTCTCTAATCAATTAAAAATTATATGGATCACTGGACATTATTTCTTTTATGCATAAAAATTAACTTGATATGAGAATAATTATAAATTGCATAAATAAAACTATAATATTCATGCATAATCATTCAACAATGGGTCTCATATACTCATCCAAAATAGCATGTATTAATTAGAGCAGAAATAATCAATTCATGCAAATTAAATATGAGCACAGTTATAAATTTGCACAACAATTATCCAAATTGCATATAATTAAACCGAATAAATATTATAAGCATAAAAATTGAGCAAAATTAGACATATTTCCAAATGATAGCATAAAATAGAAGCATGTCTATAAACACCAAGGCAGAGATAAAAAATGCTCTGGTACTAAATATTAGCATAATAACGATTCTATAATGAAGAACAAACACTTAGAAAAAGAAAAAAAAAAAAAAAAAAAAAAAAAAAAAAAAAAAAAAAAACTAACTCTAATGCCCAATAGATCATACCTCCGGCCATTGATGCTATTATTTTACACCACCTCAACAACTGCTCATTGTTCTATTAGATGAACAGGAGCCCTTTCTAGAACGTCTAGAATGCCAGAGAGATGAGACACCTTATAATCCATTCTCCATTGCACTGTTCAACCCACGTGTACGTGGTATACTAATGACTTCTCACCACCATCAATTCCAGGGGAAATTACATCTGCCTGAGTCATTGGTTTGTGTGGGCACATGGGCAAGTATGCCAAACGGACCTGAAGTGTTGGACTAATGCAGCCACAAATGGACCAAGTAGTCGGTGAGAAACAATTTCGTGTACCTAATGGAGCTTAGCAGATGGTTCAAGGCATGGAAGAGCAAGGATGCCCAAAGGCATATCATTACCCTGCAACAATGCACCATGAAAATCGAATAGAGAAAACCCTCGTAAAGTCCGTTGGACAGCTCTCAACAGAAAGGAAATAGGATTGACTTCCAAATATGGAAATAATCAAAGCCCAAAATCTCTCACCCGTGTGGCATTTCCGAGCTCTGCTCACTCAACTTGATGCTGTAAGGCTGAAGAGGATTGAGTTGGTGAGCTTGGGGACCAAACAAAAGTATTTATAGCCAAGCTTCCAGCAAGCTTCTGTTGGCTATGTGTCAAGTGTTCCATAGATCATGGTAGAGAACTGTAGAGGGAGTAATGGACCACTCCAGGAGATCCCAACAAGAAAATAATTTAACTGCATTTGGTTTCTGTAATTTAAGGAAATAACTGCAGTTGGTTTCCATAATTTAAGGAAACGGTGACAGACTATTGCCCATAATAAATCGGCGGTAAATGAATTATCGGCGGCCATTGGGAGCTAACAAAAGATTCCAAGGCTCCCAACTAAACATAGCCCCCATCGTTCATTCTTCAACACAGTTCTTGCATTTGTTCTGTTTGGAGTCCCAACAATTCAAAGCCCAGGAGTTCGATACCTCCCAACCAAACGTATCCACATCATTCATTCTTGGCCATAGTTCTTACATTTGTTCTACTCAGAGACGCCAAGAAACTCACTCACAATGGCTAGAATCCTCACCATTGTTTTGAGCACTTTGTTAGCACTGACCATCAGTGGAATCTAAGCAAAGTTTAGTCGCAGGTGAATAAGTAAGGACTTCGTTGTGACTGAAACTCGAAAGAAGTATTGTTTAGGAAAGAAAGAATTCTATCAAGAAATAGGTGCAGGTAACCATGCTCTATCTTAATGATTACTTCCTATTTTCATTATTCTCACTGATTCGTGTGATTCGTGTGAAGGGAATGAGATGGGATTTTTTTGGACGTTTTGGAAAAGGATCATGAACTTTATGGGACATTTTATCTCGATTGCCGATTCCCCAAATATTGGGTAATTGGATGGTGTTAGTGTCCATGGAATTGCCAAATATTCAGAGAATCAACAATCGGGATAAGCTCAGGGAACTTTATGTGAGGGCCACGGATGCTACCAAGGAGGCCCAATGACAAGTAGAAGAGAAGCTTAGAGTGGCAATGGAAGAGGTTGGGTACGTCGGAACTCCATAGAGCTGCTCGATGCTAGTGTGTTATTTTCTCTTGAAATTTATGCAACTACGTTCTCGTTTCCTGATCGATTTTTGCATGCTACTTCCCACTACGAGCTTGTCTCAGCATTGGCTTAGTGAGATGGCATGTTTAGTTTTTCTTTTTCTTTTTCCTAATTCAGTGTATAACATTGTTGTGGGTAAGAGATGACTCACGAAAATTTACTTGTTATAAAAATTCTCTCCATTTTTAAAGCAAATGGTGTATTTAAATTGGATTCTAATTCCATTGGGAAGCAAATTATTAACTGAGAAGAAGTATGCACTTATTTATGCTCAAGAGTTCCAATTTTATTTATGATATTAAGTTTACTTCATTGTTTATTGTGAATATTAATATTATTTTCTTTACCAATAATTTTTTATTTATAATATTAAATTTATTTCATTATCTATTTTAAATATTAATATTATTTTCTTTAGTATTTACCATTATTTTTTTCATAACACTATACCTTTTTTTCATGACAACATATTTTTTGGACTATTTTATCATGATGCACTTTTTTACCTCAAAATGTAGTTACTCCTTTTTTTTGGGGTAGTTTTTAAGTTTATACCAAATTTAACATTGTACTTTTTTTGTGCCTAGGTAATTGTTTGTTTTTAAATTGAATTGTTTTTGTGCTAGAGGAGCAGGTAATTTCAAATTCTAATGAGTTTAAATTTTATATTTTTTTGCATTGAAATTCAAGGTAGATTATGACAAATTCTGCTGGAAATTTTTAAAAATCTTGATTACAGTTGTTAAATTTCAAGATTTTAGGAGTTCCAAGAGTTTTTTATGGTGCTAATCAATTTCCATCATCAAAAAATTATTCAAACAGTCTAGCATTCTGATTTTTTGAATTTTTTTTTAATGAGATTTCGACTTTTAAAAAAAAATTAACAGATACAAACAAGAAATACGTCGCCCTTGCTAAGGAAATCTGTCGTCCTGGCCAAAGAAATCTGTCATTCTCTTTTTTAAATTTTTTTTTAACATATTCCAACTTCTAGCAAAAAAATCTGTTGTCCTGACGAATTTGTGACTTCGATAGACAACGGCTTTAGATTTCGGTTTCTAATGAGTATTATTATTCGATCAGAACGCAGTCTTATTAAAACCATCAACGACTTTCCAAATACGGCTACAACTGTAAAATTAACCAAAGTCGTCCACTTGACATATGAATGGCTTTTTCAAAAAGCGTTAAAGCCATCACAGAAACAAAAACCATCAAAGGTGGCTTTTCAAAAACCGTTAACGCCATCAAATTAGCAAGAAAATGGGATTTCCAAATTCCAACCCCCTGGAACGTATTAGGACGTGTGCATGGGTTTCCAAATTCAAACCCTATCAAGTTTATACGCTGACTCTGAGTTGGCTTCCGACATAGATTCAGAGCTCAGACGATATCAATGACGCATTAAAATTTTAGTCGCGTCCAGATGAACCAAGTCGCGTGGGGAAATTAAATTGGGAATTGTTTATGCCCGGAGGAAGAATCGTTAGCATTGTTAAAATTGGTTGGAAAAAAATTTCAAAATTTTTTGTAGAGACAATATAAACCATTAATGTAAGGGGTATTGTGACGATCCCTATAATGATTGGAGTAACTAATCAAAAAGTAACATTTGATTACCAAGAAAGACCAACAATATAAACCATTAATGTAAGGGGTATTGTGACCATCCCTATAATGATTGGAGTAACTAATGAAAGGATTTTGAAAATAATAATCATGGTACAACTCCTAAGTCAATACTAAAACTCAATTACCGATGATTGTCATAACAAACATACATTTTCCAAGGGAACATGATTTGATTACTATTGAATATACTTAAAGTAGCAACATTTTGATTCTTCTCTCATCTCTTTTATAAATATTTGATTTTTATATTTTCTTATTATAAATCCCAAAAGACAATAAAGTAATGCTATGATTTAATGGAAGAAATGACTATCGCAACATTCAACTATATTCCAAGCTTATGAGATAGAGTTATGCATAAAAAATAAAACAAAAATATTAAATAGAGATGGGCACTCATTAGCGTACTTCTTCCGAGGATACAATTTGAATTGAAAATGAGAAACACTGCAATTAATACATGAGTAATAAGGTTGGTGTAGCAAAAAATTAAACATAAGTGTGCAAGATGCATCACAAACAAAATAAATGGGAGCCCATTAAGGAATAAATATAAGTACACTGAGAGAAAAAATCTCACAGGTTCAAACTTGATGATAGGGTGACACTAACAAGGTTCTCAATCATATGAGAAAACTCAAGGTAGGCACCAAAAGGCTGAGAAACAAGCTAACTAGGGAAACTCATCTTAAGTAGGATTTACAACATAAGTTATGATAAATAAAAAAAATAGAAAGGTTTAATTAGTGCAACTTATGGGGTCAATCATACGAAACAATGATGACAAAGAAATGAAACATGCAAAGCATAAACACCTATCCAATATGCTATTAATTTTTATTTACCTAAAATATCAAACAATTTGACATAAAAAATAAAATAAAAACATTTTCAATCTTCTATAGATTTACAATAAACTCCCCCAATCAAGGTGAGAACTCAACGAATCGTGTGAGGGCCTAGGGTGGTAGGCCCTCCACTGTCACCCCAATCCATCGAGGGGAGACTTGGGGTTACATTGTTGATGAGCTCCAATATTGCAACAAGAATACTGCAAATCCCAAGGCTACCAACTTAAATTATCAACCTAGGGTTTGTATAAAGATAAAAGGTGTCGGCACTATATGTGCAGTATACAATGTGTTCCCCTTTCGTTGATCCAACGTAATGGAGTGAATGTCATGAAATCAAAGCCTAAACTAATTGCAGAAATGGAAATGTTAACTTTGAAAAGAAATTAATCCTAGGCAAGAACAACAATTTGTAATTGAAATCCTAAAAGAATGAATTCAAATAAGTATGCCTAATCTACTTTGTAAAAAGGCTTGTCCTAATTGGTGTTTATTCTTTCGTAATCAGGGATTTAGAGCCCAGGGGTTATGATTCAAGCTTAAGAGATAAAAACCAAAATTTGGACCAAATATAATCAAGTTTACATGTGCTACAAGAGGTTGCTACAGGCGAAACAAAATGTCTACACATGAAAAAATTTGCTACAAGAGGAGATAATTCACCGAATGACCAAGTAAATCAAATGAAAATGGGTTGGGAAAAAAATTGTAATTAAGTAGGATGTCTTAGGACTCCATTCCAAGTGGAATCACTCTAAAATACCCCTATTAACACGTGGTAAAAAAATAGCAAAAAATTACTACTCTAAAAACTAGAAATTCAAGAACTAGTGAGCTAGTTAACCTATCAAATGTCTAAGCTAATCAAGTGAAAATGCATTAGGGTAAATTTGGTTACTAACTTGAACGTTTTTATGAAATATTACAAGTGGAATCAACTCAATTGAAACTCATTATCATTTCTAAAAAATAGCAGAAAATTACTACTTTTTACTACAAGGGACTTCTAGAAATTCTAGATTTGTGAGCTAGTAAACCAATCCAATTGGCTCAATGATGAATATGACTTTTAAAATTTATTGTAAAAATGCATCATGCTTGTGACTCTATAAATAACCTGTAAAACAACTCACTTCAATAATTTTACCCAATCCTACAACAAAAGAACCATCAGTATTAAATGCAGAAATAGGAAAAACAAGAATAAGAGATGCATGTGAATAAGAAGTGAAAATAAGAAACAAAAATGGTACAAAAGGTCTATAAGACTCTTGGGATAGCCAAAATCAAGGATACTTAGAGTCCTATGAAAGATACCAAGCTTTAGAAGTTAAAAATGGGACCAAACTTCATTATTTGAATCAATCCAAGTACATTCGCACTAGAAATGAAAGTGGAGCCGCAAAAACACAAGTTTTCTCCACAAGAAGACTAAGAAATACATGCCTCTAGAGGAAAATTCGAATTGGTACTTATACAAAATGATGAGGAAGAATTATCCTTGAAAAGGAGGAAGATTTCACCTCCAAAATCCCTCAAATAGTGGATATGGTTCCCAACACTAGGAATCTGCATTAAATTACAAGGAACATTGATCTATTATGCAAACTTGAAGGTGATGAAAGAATTGCAAGTAAAATTTTACGTATTTCAAGCAATGGATCACTTTGCAAAATACATAAAATAATGGTCTTTAAACTTATTTAAAATCATAAACAAAGACAAATATACCATATCAGAAACACATAACAACAAAAATGATAAAGGACTTCACCCCTCCTAGGCTACATCCCCTGGTCCAACTTCCAATTTTGGGCATCTTTCATTAAGCACACAAATTTATGTTTACATGGATTTATAGTGCTCAAAATGTAAAAATTATGTCTCCAATGGCTTTATAACAGTAAAAAAAACCCCCAACTAGGATCTTGTTGGGCTAAATTTGGCCAAAACCTAGAGAAGTTATGCTCTTTAGAAGTGTTCCTTGCTAACTCATCTACAAACTGGATTGATCTGCTATCCATCCTATGAATCCTCCTTTTTTGGAACTGCGAAGTGAAAATTTCGCCCGACGCCGACTAGATTCATGCCGAATTGGGTGCATTTCGTTGCCTCGTTTAAATGCCTAATAAGGCCTATGGCAGAAAATATTGGCCACATGGGCCCATGAGACTTGGGGCTAGGGATAACCGCTCGCCCCTGTCAATATAGCCCCCAGGCTCGTCGGCATGTGGTTATGTGGAGCACCATAAAACCAGGGGCTATCCCCATTATTTTGCACATTCGTGTTAGCTTTTCGCTTTGCTCACGCGCTAGGTCACATGTGTCATCATAGAACCCGGGGTTGGGCTTAATCCTTAGCGCCTATCGCAAAACCTCCACTGAGCCCTCTGTTGCAACTTCCATTGGTCATATGTGGGTGTCGTAACTATGGGCTAGACCCCAAAGTTCTACCCCCTCAATTGTTCCGCGTTGTTGGCATGTGGTATGGTACTTATTAATTGTGGGTGCAAGAACTTGGGGCCAAGTCTAATCCCGAGCCCTTGCCACCTGCAAACTACGGTCCCATCGGTGTGGGGTGACCGAGGGCCAGGGCTTAGCATTGAACTTGTACCCCAACCTCAAACAACATAAACTTTAAATACATGTTCAGAACTATAGTGGTTAAGTTCCACCCTGCGCCCTAATTGTAAGGCATTGTGCTACTTGTTGGGTGATTTAATTGTGAGTTAAAATCCTGTCATTAATTGTCAACCCGAGGTTCTTACACTGATGAGGTATACATGTACTATATGTACTAGGTGGTTATTTATCAGAATAGGTTAGTTATAATGCAATTAAAAATAATTACAAAGATAATTAAATCAATCTAATCCAAATCAAACCAAACATAAAGAAATTGAAATCACACTTTCATAAAGAAAATCACACTTACTTGAAATTGAAATCACACTTCTAGAATTGAAATCACACCACACTTGCATAAATGAAATTCACACTACACTTGTATAATTGAAATCACACTTGCGAAATTGAGATCACACCACACTTGCATAAATGAAATCACACTTGCTGAATTGAAATCACACTCCCACCTGCTGAAATGAAATCACACTTGCTAAAAAGAAAAGCACACTTGCATAAAATGAAAACACACTTGCTGAAAATAAATTAAACAACATAACTATACTATGTAACCAATATGTACAAATATGTGCAAACTGTGGTTAATGGGGGTGCCCTCCATTCCTAACCAAGCACATTGAACAATTATCACATCTTGGAGATCAAAGTAGCAATATGTATTTCATAGGATGAGTTACAAGATATTAAAAGAATTATCTATCCTAACTTTACAAATCACATCTTACATGGAACTTGGAACCTCCAACTAGCAACTAACACTAACAACTAACAACAAGACTAACTAGTTAACAACTAATCCTCAACAACCCTTTGTATGAAGTGTGCAACCTTATTTATACAAAAATTGAGGATAACTATTTGAATAAATATAGATCCTTAGATCTCTCCTAAATCTATATTAATCTCTTTTGGTTACAACCAATCTCCAAAATATGTAAGATACAAATCCTTTCAAAATTCTCTCATCCATGATTCTTCTCCTTTGAATGTTCATAGTTAATGATCCACATATTCTACAATTATTCCACAAATCTTTATAAGTTGGAATTTGATATTCGAATTTTTTGTTGGGTGGCCAAGTAGGACCCTTCTAGAATCTCCAAGTAGGCCTATAATATCACAAAACTCATAACATTTTTAGAAACATGTTAATTTCCTGATATTTAATCACAGATTCTCTTAAGATACTCAATGACTTGGAAAATAATAATGATAAACCCATATGATTATGAAAATGGTTACTTAATGTGAGGTTATGGGGCTATAGAGTTATGAAATGAGGATAAAATTATGGCAATCAAAGTGAAAGTGGATGAAATTTTGGAGGCCCAACACTACCACCATAATGGTCTCATATTCGACTCACCCGGAGGCAGTTTGGCCATAACAAAAATTTAGTTGACGATTGGGAGGCCATGTGGCTTCCCACCATTGGCCCATGTGGCTCCCACTCATTGGGCCAACAAACCACCAATTCAGCCAATCAAAATGCAACAGATCCAATCCAATACAGAGAGGTCAAGTGGAAACATGCCATTGGTCCAAGAAATGTAGTCACACTACCTAGTCAATATACAGACTGCCCAACCAGCAGTCCTACATCCAACCTGCAAATTTTTACTTGCTTGGGAAAAAGATAAGAATGTGATATCAAGAGCATATGATATCGGTTTTGAGCAATTCAAGTTGCATTTGATTTATCGAGGTCTATTCTTTGGTATAGGTTTCAAGCATTTTCGAACACTTTGAATTTTAAGCACTTTACTGATCCCCTGGATCACTCCTCCCAATTGGAAGCTTTTGGACCTCAAAAATAATATTTTCAATCAAAAAATAGATGAGGGTAAAATTCCCTCACCCATCCCTTTTCAATCCGTTTGGATTTTCCTGCGGTCCCACAGGCGTGAGGTGACTGGGGCCAGGGCTTAGCCCCAAACTTGTCCCCAAAGTCAAACATGATAAAATTTAAATATATGTTTGGAACTATAGTGGTTAAGTTCCACCTTATGCCCTAAAGGTAAGGCATTGTGTTGCCACCCCACTGATCTTATGTTTGATTCACCCAAAGGAAATTTGGTCACAACAAAATTTGAGTTGACCATTGAGAGGCCACATGGCTTCCCACCATTGACCCACATGGCTCCCACTCATTGGGCCAAAAAACCACCAATTCAACCAATCAAACTTAGCAGATTCAAACCAATACAGAGAAGACAAGTGGAAACCTAACATTGGTCCAAGAAACACAGTCACCCTGCCCAGTCAGGAGTCCTACATCCAACCTCCAATTTTTTTACCTATTTGGGAAAAAAATCAGAACACGATATCAAGAGCATACGATATTGATATTGAGTGATTCAAATTGTGTTGGATTCAGCTTGTCGAGATATATGATTTGGTACAGGTTTCAAGCACTTTTTAACACTTTGAATTTTGAGCACTTTATTGATCCCCTGGATCACTCCTCCCAACTAGAAGCTTTTGGGCCTCCAAAATACTATTTTTAGTCAACAAACAAATGAAGGTACAATTCGTTCACCTTTCCCTTTTAAATCCATTGTTCTTCAGCAGGTCTTGTACCTTTGAGCCCCATATGAAGGTGCTTCATGTTCCCTCTTCTTGAAGTTCTTGTTTTTTTGTCAAGGATAGGATCTTGCTACAATTCTTCAAGATTTTCAGGAGAGAGATTCTATTGAAAGAATCTGAACATTCTCCCATGAATATTCAATCAAAGGAGGCTTACCCAAGTTCAAGTTATTTTCACCTTGAAGTTTTTCTTTGCTGATGAAAAGCCTTACTTCATCTCCAACCTGAAAACTATGGTCAACATGATGCTTATCATGTCTAGCCTTGTCATTGGCTTAACTCTTCACCAAAGGTGATCACAAATGCCATGTACCATCCTTCCTCAAAGATAAAACATTAGGAGATAGAAAATAAGATGTATTAGAACTAATGTTCCCTTTTCCAAGTATCTCTTGCTTCTGCTTCTTAATTCTTGCATTATCTAACACTCGTATCTTGTTCAAACCAATGTTTAAAAGTGATGCACCGTATTGTAAACGAACTTCATGTTATTTTCCTCTTTTAGGAGGAAATATGTTAGACTCATGAAACATATTATCACATGTGTTAACAACTTCAACTAAATCATATTTTAATCTTGCATCACATTCTTAGAAGGCTTCAGATTCATCAACATCTTTATGATTAATCATTAATACTGAAAAATTCTGACTAGCATTAACAAACCTCTTCATTTGTCTAGCATCCACAAGAGACAAATTCAACTTCTTGTGATGTGCTCTAACAATATAGTCAATCCCATTTTTAAATAAATGATACTTTTTCTCATGGAGATGAAAGATGGCTTTCCTGTCATATAAGTATGGGCTTACCAAAACAATCTCGCATATGTCAAGTGTACCAGATCAAGTTCTACCTCATTAATAAAATTTGCACTGATGGGGAATTTAAGTATACATTTTCTTGTCACTTGCAATTTGGTATTATCATATACCCAACCCAAAGGAAAAGGTTTAGGATGAGGAATGGTTTCCAAATTTAGTTTCTTGACAATGTCTTTTGAAATAAGGTTTGTTTGTGATCCACTATCAAACAAAGTATCTACTTTGTTATGTTTTGTGTTGACTCTAATATGGAAAAGATCTATTCCTTCTCTTTCATTGTGAGTTTCAATGGGTTTTACAAAAGAACTAGTACTTGCAATAAAACCCTTTCTTTTCAATCCCATGGTTATATTTTTGTTTCATCTCCAGAATTAGATCCTAGGTTTTGTTGTGTAGTTGTAGCAATGTTTTATTTCTCCTTGTTATTAAAATTTTTGGGTTTCATCTCAAGATGAAGTTTCCAGCAATGGTCTTCATCATGGCCTTCTTTAGAACAATGTTTATGTATGATTTTTTCTCCCTCTTTCTTGACTAAAGCATTCTTTTTATCCTTGCCTTTGAACTTCCATTTTAATTTTTCTCCAAACCTAAATGACTTCTCACGAGTTTCTTTACAAACATTCTTCCTCTTGCTTCTAAATGAGTTGCCTATACACAAACTTCATCTAGCTTTGTAGGGTTAAACATAAGAATTATGTGTCTCATGTAACTATGCAAACCTCTAATGTATTTCAGTAGAGTTTCTTGGGAGGACAAATATATATCAAAAATCAAATCTCTTTTCCTAAATTCTTGAGTATACCTTTGCACATTTTGACCTTTAGCTTGCCTAAAGTTTTTCCAATCCATTATATATTTTTGCATGTATGGTAATGGATGAAATTGTTTTCTTATTGCAACAATAAAATCATTCGAAGAGGATAAAACCTTACCATGTTTCTTGATGTCCTCTTGCGTTTTGGCCTCCCACCAAATAAGTGATGCACTTTCAAACCTAAGAGAAGCAAGCTAATTTTTGGTCTCATCATCCTTGATTCTTTGTATCTTGCAATACACTTCAATATGATGAATCTAATTATCCAATTTATCAGTATCTACCTGTCCATCATACAAAGGAAATTCAAACTTTATGTCAATTTAACAAAGGATTTTTATCATGTCCCTTTGGATAATTTGGAGGTGTTTGTCAAAGGATAGGAGAAGTAGAAGAAGATGTGGATGAATATGAGGATGAGGAGGGAGGTGAAGGTGGTGACTTGTCACCATTTCCTCCATTGTCTTTTGGAGGGTTGTATCCTTTTCCTCCATCTCCTTTTGGAGGCCTTGATCTCTCTCCTTGTAACCTTGAGTTCCTCTCCTCCTAAAGAACTTTTAGCATTTATGAAATTTCAAAGAAATATTTTTTGAAAGTTCTTTCATCTTCAGACAACCCTTCAGAACCTTCTTCATGTGTCATGACTAGTGAAGCTTTAGGTATGAGTGTTCTCCTTGAAACAATTTGAGACCTTGGATCCACAACTTCTCCTTCTCCTCTTTTAAGCTTCAACCTTGTAAGCTTCAGAAAACACTTGCATAAAAAATCAAACCTTCAAAATAACCTGCCTCTGATACTAAACTAATATGTTATGCAAAATTCAAGGTGATGGGAAAATTGCAAGTAAAATTCTATGTATTTTAGGCAATGGATCACTTTTCAAAACAAATAAAATAATGGTTTTTAAACACAGTTAACACCATAAACAAAGAAAAATATACCATATGAGAAACACATAACAAAAAAAATGATAAAGGAGTTCAGCCCTCTCCTGGGCTACATCTCCTGGTCCAACTTCCAATGTTGGGACTCTATCATTAAGTGCTCAAATTTGTGTTTACATGGATTTACAATGCTCATAATGTAAAAATGATGTCTCCAATGGCTTTAGAACAGTTAAGAACCCCCATTTGGGATCTTGTTGGGCTCAACTTGGCCAAAACTGAAGAAGTTATGCTCTCTAGAAGTTTTCCCTGCTAACTCATCTACAAACTACATTGATCTACTATCCATCCTACAGATCTGCCTTTTCTGGAACCTCCAAGCAACAAATTCGATCGGCACCGGTGAGATTTGCACCGAATTGGGTGCATTTTCGTGCCTCGTTTAAATGCCTAATAAGGAATATGGAGGAAAATATTAGACAAATGGGGCAATGCAAAGAGGCAATAGGGCTAACCACCCACCCCCATCATCATAGCCCCAGGCTCGTTAGCACATATTTCTGTGGAGAGTCATAAAACTGAGGGCTATCCCCATTATTCTGTGCTCCCCTGCCATCTCTTCGCTCTACTCATGCAATGGGTGACATGAGGCATCATAGAACCTAAGGCTAGGATTAATCCTTAGCACTTGTCACAAAACCTCTGTCGAGCCCTCCGCTGCAACTTCCATTGGTCACATTGGTCATATGTGGGTGTTGAGGCCATGGGTTGGTCCCCAAAGTTCTGCCTCTACAACTCTTCCACATTGTTGGCATGTGGTCCAGTGGTTATTAACTATGGGTGTCGGAACTTTGGGTCAGGGCTAAGCCTAGACCCTCGGCTTTTGCTTCTTGTGGTCCTATGGGAGTGGGGTGACTGGGGGCCAGGGCTTAGCCCCAACCCCATCCCAATAGCTCCAGGTATGTCCCCCAATGTCGAACAACATAAATTTTAAATACATGTTAAAAACTAAAGTGGTTAAGTTCCACCCTGTGCCCTAAAGGTAAGGCATTGTGCTGCCACCCCACTGGTATCGTGTTCAACTCACCCGAAGGTAGCTTTCTCATAATAAAATTGTAGTTGGTCATTAGGAGGCCACATTGGCGGGCTCCAGTATTGCAGCAATAAAGCTGCAACTCCTGGGACTCCCTTCTTTACTTTTATCAACCCGGTAGTTCGTAACAAACTTGGAAGTGACGGTGCTATATGCACAAGTACTAGCTCTTGCCGTGGCTGTCACTTGGCCAGCTCGCACAAGTCTGCTAGGAGCTTAAGACAACTTCTATGAGCTCTCAGAAGAAGCTTTTTAACTAATGGATGGAAGCTAACTCAAAGGATGCTAATCTATTTGCAGAAAGAAACTGAAAAGTTGAAAGGAAATGCAAACCCTAGCTTTATCAACTAGCTCTACTGATGCAAGAAAAAGGATGAAATCTACTGAAAAAGATGCCATTGATTCTTTGGAAGGTTAATTGCATGTTTATAAGCTACTTCTGAAGTGAATTCTGAAAAGAAACATCTTTTTGCATTTTTGAGTAAGTTGGCAGAATTATTATGCATGTGCTTTAACTGTTTTTGATTGTGCAGAGGTGGATTGGCGAAAGGAAATGCTTGCAGGAGGTTGGGAAGGTGAGAAGAGGGCCTAAGGGGTCCCTAGCATCCTTCCAAAGAGTTTCACAGTGATCAGATCTCAAGAAACCGCTTTCGTGAGCTTCTACAGGAAGTTTGCAGGGGTTCTACAGGATGTTTCTACAAGATGTTCCGAAAGGGAATTTTGAAGGGTTGATGGTGGTAAAAAAGTGAAGAAGTGGGTATGGAGGTGAGATAAGTGTGTGAGGAGGTCTAGGACTTGGTGATTAAGGATGGAGAGTGGTTAAGGCGATTGGGTTGGTTCAAAGATAGGAGAAGCAATGTTGCGTGCGAATCTGGGAACTAGGGCAAAGTGAGAAAACGTGGCAAATGAGAGGCAAGGATCTGAGTTAGAGGATGAAGCAGGTTGCATGGATGGGGTAAGGATAGATGAGGAGGTATCATAAATACTCTACATGTTACTTCGCAAAACTGATCAAACAAAGACTATGCAAACCAAAGATCTAACTAATTTGACCTAATTTGACCTAGAAACCATAAGCATGGTGCACAACAGTTTATTGGCAGCAAATCATGTAAATCAACTATGGAAACCACACAAGAATGGATCTGAGCATGTAATCACAACTGGAACCAACTTTTGCAACTAAGAATCTAACACTAGAAATTGCATGAAGAAGCAATACAATGTTTTTATGGCAGCAAGGACACCTTGGTCTCAACTCATGGTCCCAAGGAGGGAGAGGTGACATCAGGGGTTGCTTGGTAGCACTTTTTGAAGATGTTTTCTGTTACCAACCTATTAAATGAACTTAAAACATGAGCAATTATTTCTATCAGCAAAAAGGAACTAAATGACCAAAAAAGATTGTAACCTACTAGCAGAAATTAATTAAAAGCAGCAAAAAGCATATAACAGTACATAGAGGAGATCCTGGCACTTGGGTTGGGCCCAACCCCAAGAGCTATAGGCTCCTAAGAGGAAGCTTAGAACTGAAACCAAATGAAACTGATCTCCATTACTCAGAAAATAACCCTATCATAAAATGTTTACAGCAAAAGCTCTACAAATGAGCAAAAACGGAGCAGCACTAGAGTGCACAATACAAATGTTCCAAAAGTAACCTATGAAGGCTGGAAGCCTTCCTTCTTATACACTATCTAGGTTCTCCAATAGCCCTCCTTAACTCAAGCGGCTCAACTGCTTAAACTACCAGTAAACAGTCACTTTTCACAAAACTGCTTGGCTGCCCTTGGGAATCTTTTTTTGTTGCCTGCTGAACTCCGAGCTGATGGTGGAGAATTCAAGGGGCCATTTAGTGTAGGAGACACCCTTCCTACAACTCACCCTTGTTCCCACGTACTTGGTTGTCATCTGGCTCATAAATGCTCAGCCTTGGTCCAAAAGTTGTCCAAAAATCTACAATAACCACGTGTTAGCCTTCTTGGTAAAGTGACTATCCTCATTCGTTCAATTAGCATAAATATACTCAAAAACATGCATGAACTATGAAAAATGGTGGATTGATGAAGAAAAATTAGGCAAAATGAGCCCAATAAGTTACCCAATTTTGGGGCTCATCATCACCCCCTGCTAAATGGGTTGCTCATCCTCTGAGTAACTAATCTAGCTTATCATCCTTGAATGCTTTGACTACCTCTCTCACATTCCAAGCTTCTGAGGTGATGTCTTCTTCCTTGTCATGAAATCATGCTTTCCTCTTCTTCTTTGACTCCTAGTAGTCCTAAGAGCAAGGGAGGATTGTACTTTAGGTCGATCCATCTGGCTTGCAGAGTTTGCATTGACTGCTTATAGAGGGGTACTCTTGCCAAGGCCTCCCTCATCCTTGTTGGTGTGTGGTATTCTCTTATTTTCAGGTTGTGAGACAGTGTGTTCCACCTCCTTGTGCAAGCATGCATACAGTTATCCCCCAATAGTCTTTCCATGTCCTCGAAATGAGTAATAGTTTGAGCTTGTCGTTCAATGTAGTCTGGTAGAACCTAAGGGTTATTGGCCAAGTGCTGGTGGGCATAGATCAAGGCCGAGGGATCTTCTGGCTCTGCTCTGATCATGAGTGGCTCCTCTAGCTCCCTATTCATGAGATTTCGAATCTCTGCTGCCCTTTTTTCCTCGTGGTTTAACCAAGAGGCCATGGCCATAAGTTGCAAATCTCCCACTGCAGCGTTTGGGTCCCACAGATTCATGTTAGGAAGGGCCAGATTGTGTAAATAGAACTCTAATATTTTGGCCTTATCCTTTGGTGAGCTACTGTCACACAAAGCCATGAATTGATAGTAATTTTGAAATGTCGTGGTGCCCCTTTGGGCCAAGGTGTTAATCTGGAACTGCAACCATTGCTCTTTAAGGTATAAGGAATATGACTTGGTTGGTTGCCAACATTGCAAAGCTTCTGTTGCCCAGCTGGCCATGTAGGCCAGTTGGGCTTCCTTTTCTTGTACCTACTGTTTCAGGGACTGTATTTCCCCTGTTGCCTGTAATTCTTTCTCCTGTAGTTGTTTTGTTAGTGCCTCAATCGCAGCTTGCAGCCCGTACTTTTTCTATTGTTCATCAGGGGTCTCTAAGTCTTTTGGAGGCCTTTCCTGTTGCTGCTGTTCTCCGAAGATGGGGGGCCTATCGTCTCTGTGACTTCCCTGGAGCTGCAACTGCTATTTCAGCATCTGGTTCTCTTCGTGTAGTTTGGCCCTTTGACTTCTCTCCACATGCCTTACCATAGCCAATTCCTTTCTTGATTCCTTGAGTTGTTCTTCCAGGTGGCCTATGTCGGCCACTTCGTCAGATTTACCAATCTTCATCCAAGTGTAAGTCCGAATTCTTTCTTCTTCCAGTGCAAAGAAAAGTGGCACCGCAAATTTTTGGAGAATTATCTTCCCGACCTCTAACAGGTTATAGTATGAGCCCAAGCTAGGCTGAGGGCTAGGTTCTAATATTTTCTCTGTCTTTTCTTCTGCCCGTGAGTGTTTGGCTGCCTTTTCCTCCAGTTTCTCAGTCTCCCTTAGCTTAGCCAGAGTTTCCTATAGAGATTCCTCAGCTTCCTGTAGAGCTGTCTTTGAGTCCACCAGCCTAATTTTCTCTTTCCAGGTGGAATTTTTTGAGCTTCCTCATTCGTAGGTGATGGATATCTTTGTAGGGGACTCTTCTTTTGGCTTAAGGGTGGTGTCCTCAATGAAAATTGGCGCTTCTGATTTAGGTTGGGGTTTGCCTGCTTTGATCCGTGTGCTCGTCTTTGCTTTAAAGTACATGGAAGTTTGCCTTTTTCTCTTCCCTTTTTGTTTTGGAGGCGTGCTTAGAGTGGCAAGCATGGCTGCTACCTCTCTTGCCAATGTCTCAGGTGATTTCTCCTCTTGTTGTTCTTTTTCTCTGCTTCCTATAGAAGCCCCCGTGTCAACTGTTTTCGGCTGAGTTGCTGCTATTTCAAGATGTGTCTTCCCCTATTGTTTGGACGTGCCTTCTTTTGCTATGACAGCTTTTATTTGGGGTTTTTCAGCCTTTTATGCCCTGCTCTACATCCTCTTTTCCCGTGGTGTTTGTGTTGTTCTCTGCACCTCTGTTTTAGGCTTAGCAACCTCGCCCATTTCTCCTTTTCCTCTCTGTCCTTGTTGTGCCTGAATGTCTTGCCTTTCTTCCTCATTGGTTTTCTCACCTTTTTCAATGTGTTCTTCTTCCTCACTGCTGGAAGGGGTGATATTTTCGACCAAAACTCTGATATTGTCATCCCTAGACATATTTCGGAATATTTCCCATGATATGGGGACAGTGTAGGTGTGTAGGGCATCTTCTACTAATAATTTGATGAGCCCATGATGGGCCAACTGGTCTGGAATCCCTTCATTCATTTTTGTCCCACATTCAACCAGTGACTGGAGAATAAAATAGGGAATGCTCAGTTTCATTTCTAGAGGTAAATCAATTCCATGTCTAAGTTCACACAACAACCTCAAATGATAACCATAGATAATGTTGAATCTTCCTTCACAGGTAATATACTTCATGATTTGGAAATTGACTTGCCTCCAGAGAGGAGGCAGGCTGGCTCTCCTCACTCCGTTTTTGTCCTCTAGAGGATGTTCCTCAGGCAGGAAGAATTCTTTCTTGGCAGTTTGGACCAATGTCCTCTCTTCTTTGCTCCAAGATATCCCTAATGGCAGTCCAGTAACTCGACTAATGAGCTCAAGGGTAAGCTCTAGGGTCAAACCTCTAAAATTGACTGTGGCCTATATCTTTGATTGAGATCTCAGGGACATTAAAAATTCTTCAGCTATCTCTTCATCGTGACCCTGGATTTTGTCAAAGAATGACATCCAATTGGCTCATGTGAAAAGGTTCACCACCTCAGGATTTTCACGCAATTTGCTGGAGTCTGAGGGTTACCTTCTTATGAATCCCCCTGGCATGGTGAGTGTGATCCTTTTCTATGCTTTGGTCAGAAAAGGGAATGTTGTTTATAGTTTCCCCCTGGACTCAAGGAAGAATTCCTCGGCTATAAATATCAATGAGCAGCAATTCCCTGGTTTCAAGACTGTTGTGACTCAGCTCTTAGCTATCTGGTTATGAAAGGAGGAGTTTTGCTTCTATAGACAGATGATAGAGACCAAGTTTTTTTCTCAGCGCATACTCAGACATGAAAATTTAAAATTTTCATCCACAGGCTGGCTCTCACAGTTGTATATGTCTTTCTTATAGGAGAATTTTGGAAACAGGAAACGTGGAGAGGGATCTTGATGCGGAAACAACTGGGAAACCCAGTGCAATACACAGGAAAACACTCTTCTTTCAATTCACAGGTAGGCTTTTCTCTGATTCCCCAATATGATACTGTTCAATTCACCACCTTTTCAAAACATACCATGCATAGAGGAGTTTTTCAAGCCTACCTGGTTTAGAGCTACTAATTCGACGAAGAAAAAGATCCTAGGCTTCCCTGCTCCGAAAAGATGTGCAGTATCTCCTGTAGGATTCTCCCTGTAGAAAACCTCCCCGGTTCTTGTAGAATTTTACTGTGCCTCTGAGTGAGCCCGATACGAGGGAGAATTTTGAAAACAGGTAGAAAATCCAGTGGAGGACGACTGGTTAACAGTTTTTGGGAAGCAGCAGACGCGTACTCCAGTCGAGGACGTTGCAAGTTCAAAATGACAGAAAGTGGTGTGAGTTTCAGCGGAGCATCTTTTAATCTCGGTGTGATGTGTGGTGAGCGAATGAGGTGGCTAGAAAGGACCATTGATCCAACATCACAGCCATAATTTCCCTGCGTATCTCTAACCGCCATCACCTCTCCTCTGCTGTTAACCACCGCCACCACTACCAGTCCCAACGATTTTTCCTGGAATGGACACTTCACATGTGCTGGCTGCACATCTCGTCGCTGATTTTGAATGTAACTGGCTTGTTCGGATCTCACGAGGCTATGCAATTAGCTTGTTCGGATCTCACAAGGCTTTGTAACTGGCTGAGGGTGGCCAGTTGACTGGCCACCGATTCCCTTTAATCCAAACCATTTCCACAGGCATGCAGCATTTGAAATATAGTTTATGCAATTGGCGAATGAGTTTAGACACTTACCTGCGTGGCCACGACCGCGTTATACAAAGTTCGGGTCTTGGAGCCACTCCTTTGTTTGCTGTTGCTTCATGCATGGGCATTGGAACCCATTCCTTCGTGTGCTGATGCTGCATGCACAGGTTTTGGAACTCGTTTCCTCGTTCGTTGATGCTGCATTCACAGGCTCGCTTGGCTTTGGCTGTTGACGATATTTTTTCGTTCAAAATGAGCCCTTTGCATGTTTCCTCATCGTATTTCGACTGTCCTTGTCTCCAGAGTGTGTCTGCTAGAGGGATCAGCTACTACAGGGTTCCTGTAGGATGTCTTGTAGCTGCTTCCCCTCCTAGGATGCAAGCTAATGAGCAGGGCTATAATGCTGATGAAGGATTTGGTTGATGAGGAGTCCATATGGAGATTGATAGGTAAGGGGAGCAAGTCACTGCTGCTTATTTTCCTACTAAAAATTTCTGCTGGCAATATGAAAAAAACAGGGATTTTTGTGTGACTGCACAGGAACAAATAATAGGATGGATGCAGTGGTGGTGAAAAGAGATGAAACATGGTGACATATGGTGATGGATGGATATAGGGGTGCTCATAGACCTATCAGGCAGATTCCACCTTTTAAATTCTTTCTCGAGATCAATTCTGGCCTGTCTGGAGGGTTTACAGGAACTTCCTGTAGAAGCTCCAGTGCTTCCTGTAGAAGCTACAGAACTTCCTGTAGAAGGCCAAGAACTTCCTGTAGAAGGCAAAATCATGACCCGAATGTGATCAAATCATAGGAGAGGGGGGTGGGCATGGAGGAAGTGCTTGTGAGGTGTGCCTACGGCCTGAAGCCAACCTCTGTCCCTGTTTTGTATGACCCTACAACCTACAATTTTTCAACAGAGATTATTGTTGTTGTTGTTTTTTTTTTTAAGAGATAGAGACAGCTGGGGCACCTCCAGGAGGTTTTCACCCTCACTGCCTACCCCGGGGGCCTCTAAGAGGTTTTCACCCAAGGATATTTTTATTCCTTTTTTTATTTTTCTTTTTTATTTTTTTTTTTCTCCTCTTTTTCTTTTTCTTTTTTCTAATCAAGGTGTGGGTGGAGTAGAAACAGGGCCCTACCCCACTACCAATACTAATTTGTCCAAAGTTTCAAAGAACTCCTGCCTAGAAAGGGGTTTCGTGTAGATTTTTAATCGATGCCCATTGACGAGCATGGGGATGGCTTCTTCATCGATGGTCCTGATGAGAACCAAACCATTGTTGTTGCATTTATCCACTGTATATGGGCCTAGCCACCTTGTCTTTAGCATCCCTTTGAAATCCTTGTATCTTGAATCATATAGCAGCGCCCAATCTCCAGGCTGAAATTGTTTTTCGTTAAGATGTCAGTCATGCCATATCTTTCTCTCGAGTTGGACCACTTATGAGCGGAGGAGGGCTGGCATTCTCTGTTCATCCAATCCATTCAGCTGTAGTAATCTTTCCTGTTGTGCATGGTGGTGAGCCCCAATATTGCAGCAATAATGTTGCAACTCCTGGGACTCCCTTCTTTAATTTTATCAACCCGGTGGTTCGTCACAAACTTGGAAGCGACGATGCTGCATGCACAAGTACTAGCTCTTGCCGCAGCTATCACTTAGTCAGCTGTCACAAGTCCACTAGGGGCTTAAGCCAACTTCTATGAGCTCTGCGAAGAAGCTTTTTAACTGATGGATGAAAGCTAACTCAAAGCAAGCTAATCTACTTGCAGAAAGAAACTGAAAAGCTAAAAGGAAATGCAAACCCTAGCAAACCCTAATTTTACCAGCTAGCCCTACTGATACAAAAAAGAGGATGCAAGCTACTGAAAGAGATGCCATTGACTTCTAGGAAGGTAAAATGCATGTGTCTAAGTTATCACTATCTGAAGAAAACATCTTTTTGTATTTTTGAATAAGTTGTCAGGATTATCATGCATGTGCTTTCATTGTTTTTGGCTGTGCAGAGGTGGATCGGTGAGAGAAAATGCTCGCAGGAGGTTGGGAAGGTTCAGAGAGGGCCTAAGGGATCCCTAGCACCCTTCCAAAGAGTTTCACTGAGTTTGGCTATCAAGAAACCACTTTCGTGAGCTTCTACAGGAAGTCTGCAGGGGTTCTATAGGATGTTTTGGAATTTCTACAAGATGTTCAGAAATGGGATTTTGGAGGATGGATGGAGGGAGAAATATGAAGGAGTGGTTATGGAGGTGAGATAATGGTGTGAGAAGGTCCAGGTTTTGGTGGGTGGAGCTGAGGAGTGATAAGGACGGTTGGATTTGTTCAAGGAGAGATAAGGAAATGTTACACAATAACATGGAAAGTAGATCAACGTGAGGGAATCTGGCAAAGGTAAGGCAAGGATCTGAAATGGAAGATAAAGCAGGTAGGTTGGATGGAGTATGGGCAGATGGAGAAGTATGATAGGCGCTCTACAAGTTACTTTTCAAACTGAACAAGTAAACACTTAGAAAAACTATGGCCTAGTTACTTCACTCTAATCTGACCTAAGTAACAGCAAAAGGAAATGAACAGAAGTTTATTCGAAATGAAATACGTGAAATAACTATGCAACTAAGCAATCATAAACTGAAGCATTTAAACACAACTAATATCAGCGTCTGCAAATTAGAATTCCAACACTAAGGGTTGCATGACAAAGAAAAACAATGTTTTTGGTGGCAGCAAGGTCACCTTGGTCCCAACTCATGATTCCACTGAGGGGGAGGTGAGATCCAAGGTGCTTTGCAGCCTTTTTCTAAAGATCTTCCCTGTGATTAACCTATCAAGTAAATCTAAACATGAAAAGCTATTTTAATCTAAATAATAGATTTTATTCTAAGAATGCAGCAAAGACACATGAAAGTAAACAAAGGAGGTACTGGGCACTTGATATGGGCCCAACTCCAAGAGCTACAGCCTCCTAAGAGAGATTAGAGCTGGTGCAAAGCTAGATTCATCTTTATTGATCAAAAGAATAGTTACATTCCAAAAACCGTCCACAAGGAAAAGCTTGGAAATGTGCTGAAATGCAGAGCTAAACTACTGCCTAAAAAATGACTAAAATCGAACTACAAACTAGCTAACTTCTACCTACAAAGTGAATAACTGAAATGAGGCCCTACACCGCCTTATTTATACAAATTGATGACCCCAACAGTCCTCCTAAACTTTAGGGACTCGGCTGCCCAAAACTTACAGTTAACAGAAGTCCTACTTGACTTGCTTGGCTGCCCTTGTGATAATTGATTTGGTGGCCCTTGAACTCCGAGCTGATGGTGGAGAATTCGAGGTAAGCGCCCATAAATGAAGGGGACACCTTCCTAAAAATCCTCTCCCTTGTTCTTCCACGAATTTGGCTGCCAAGTGCTCATTAAAACCTTTGATTTTGTCTCAAAATTGACGAAAACACTGCACAAAGCACCCATTAGACTTGTTGGCATAATGACTAACCCAATTCACTCTATTAGCATAAATATAATAAAAAACATGAAATAAACTAATGAGAATGGTGGATTAAGTCGAATTAGGAGGCTGAATGAGCCCATATAATTATCCATTTTTGGGGCTCATCATCACCCCCTACCGAAAGTGTTGCTCATCCTCTGATCAACTAATCTATCTCTTCATCTCTGATGGCCCTGGCGGTCTCCCTGTCATGCCAAGCTTTTGAAGTGATGTCCTCTTCCCAGTCATGAAACCATGCTTTTCCCTCTACTTCTTCCCACTGCCTGTGCTCCTTTTCTTGTAGCAGTTTTGTTAAAGCCTCAGCCTTAGCCTGCAGCTTGTCCTCTCTCTGTTGTTCATCAGATGTTTCCTTGTCTTTCCTTCTCCCTGTGATTGTTTGGCCACCTTTTCCTCCAATTTCTTGGTCTCTCTTAGCCCGAGTTTCCTGTAGAAAATTCTCAGCTTCCTGTAGAACTGTCTCAGCATCCTATAGAGAGGCTGTTGTGTCCAACATTTTCATTCTCTCTCCAGGTTGATGTTTTCAGGCTTCCCCGTTCATAGGTGATAGATGCCTTTGAGGGAGACTTTTCCTTTTGTGTAGCTGGGGTGTCTACAATTGTAATTGGCTCTTTTGACTGTGGTTGGGGTCTACCAGTTTTTACCCGCATGCTCCTTCTTGCCTTAAACTACATGGAAGGCTCCTTATTTCGCTGCCTTTTTTGCTTTGGAGATGTGCTAAGGGTAGCCAGCACAGCTACTGCGTCCTTGGCCAAAATCTCAGGTGATTTCTCCTTTTGTTGCTCTATTTCCATACTTCCTGTAGAAAGTCCTGTGTCGAGTGTTTTCAGGCTTCCTATAGAAACTGTTTTCGGACTTCCTATAGAAACTGTTTTTAGACTTCCTGTAGAAACTATTTCAGCCTGTTTGGCTGGGGGTGTCTTGCCTTTTAATTGTGGTCTGGTTGCCTTGGTTGTTCCCTCACTTATTTGGAATTTTCAGTCCTCTCTGCCCTACTCTGCAATCGTTTCTCCTTTGGTGTTTGTGCCTTTGTTCCACCCACAGTTTTGGGCTCAGCAGCTTGGCCTTTCCCTCGTTTCTCTTCTTGTTCTTTATGTGGTGGTCTGTCATGTGTTTCCTTACCCCTGGCTTTCTCTTCTGCCTCAATGTGCTCCCTTTCTTCACTGCTGGATGAAGTGAGTTCCTCGGCTAGAATTCGAATATCATCATCCTTGGACATGTTGCCAAAAATCTCCCTGGAGAGAGGGACAGTGTAGGTATGGAGAGCATCTTTCACTAGAAGCTTGATAAACACATAATGGGCTAGCTGATCCAGTGTCCCTTCCTTCAATTTTGTGCCACACTCAATTAGTGATTGTAGGAGGAAATAGGGGATGCTGAACTTCTGTTCTGGGGGTAAATCCATCACATGTCTGAGTTCACTTAGCAACCGGAAGTCATAACCATAGACAATACTGAACTGCCCCTCACAGGTAATGTATTTCATGATCTGAGGACTAACCTCGCTCCAAAAGGGATGTAGGCTGGCTCTCTAGACCCCATTCTTGTCTTCTGCAAACTGTTCCTCTGGTAGGAAGAATTATTTTTTTGGCTTTTTGGCCTAATGCCCTCTCCTATTTGCTCTAGGGTATCCCTAATGGCAGACCAGTGACCTAACTAATGAGTTCAGGGGTAAGCTTGAGGGTCAACCCTCTGAAATTCACTGTGGCCTGTGTCTTTGATTTAGGTTGCAGGGACATTTAAGAATTCCTCCATTATCTCATCATCCTAACCCTGAATTTTGTTACAAAAGGTCATCCAATTGGCATGGTGAGAGTACTCTGTTCTATGCTTTGGTCAGAAAAGGAAATGTTGTTTATGGTTTCCTCCTTTGAACTTCACAAAAGGAAATTTCAAATTTTTAAATTTTACCAATCCCTTGGTTCTAAGGCCTTTGTTGCCAAAATACTCAGTCATTGATGTCTATACAAGGAAGAATTAGGTTTCTAAGGCACAGAGCTTAATTCTCATCCCCAACACACATACAACCATATGAATTTGAATTCTTCATGCACAGGTTAGCTCCCACAGTGCTTCAATTTTATTACAGGGGAACGTTTTAACAAGAATCATGGAGGATGACACAAAACCAACTGAGAATTCCATGTTACACACAGGCAACTGATATTTTTAACTCAGAGGCAGACTTGTCGCTATTCAAAATAGTTTAATTCACCACCTTTCAAACGTATTATGCATGGGAGAGTGTGTTTCGAGCCTACCTCTCTCATAACTCCAAACTTGATGAAGAAAAATTTGGGCTTCTCTTCTTCGGGAGGATATACCGTACTTCTTGTAGAAGACCCCCCCATTTCTTGTAGAACACCACTACGCCTATGGGCGAGCCCGATAAGTGGGAGATTTTAAAATAACGGCAGAAATATCGAGAAATCAGGTAGGAATCTTGCAGAGGACCACTGGTTAACTGGTCTAGACGTGGTGGACGCGTTCTTTAGTTGTGACCGTAGTTGAACAAAGAGTGGTGAGAGTTTCAGCCGAGCATCATTTAATTTTAGCGTGATTCATGGTGAGGGAGTGAGGTGGCCAGGTGTACGTGGCCACATGTAGACTGCAGTGTCATCATGGGACTGAATGTTTTCTTCCTAGAATCACTTACCATTAGTTGCGTTGGAGTTCAACATCTCTACCACTATCTGTTTTTTTATTTCATGTGAGTTACCTGTACATGCATGCTGCATGATCTCTGGCTGAGCGCTAGAGAACTGGATGAGGGTGTCCAGTTGGCTGGCCACCGATTTTTTTAACCACAACCATCTCATTGTTCACACAGTTCTCAAATTATATTCATGTAATCAGAGAAACGAGTTTAGTCACGTACCTGGAAGTCGAATGTGGCTGCTGTGAGGTGCTTTTTGCTGCTACATTTGTTTCTGTGGTTGCATGATGGCTTGGTGGCTAATTCATGGTTGTTTTTCTTGGGCAAGTATCCTCTGGTCAGATCCACACTGCAGGAGCTAGCTTCCACTTTCAGATCTGCACCCTCAAGCTGTTGATGTTGAATTTTCACATGACAGAAACTTGTTTTTGCCATTTCTCCCGAATGATAGACCGAATCGATCTAAAACTTTCTGAGCATGTTCCTGTCATCATTATGCACCTCCCATAGAAAAATTTCGATCAATGGATGCACACATTTCGAGAAAAATGGAAAATGGCTGAAGATTACAGAGATCAATTTCTCGAAAATCATTTATCGGAATTGGCTAAAACTACTTGGGCAGGTTACTATCACCCATATGCATCTCCTCATGAAACAGATTTTGAAACAGATGCACGGATATGAAGAAAATGCAAAAATGGCTGAAGGTGATGGAGGCTGATTTCTTTGAAACCATGCACCGGAATTGGCCGAAATTGCTCGGGCATGTTTCCATCATCCCTATACAACTCCCTTAAAACGGTTTTGTAAATGGATGCATGGTTTTCAAGTTATGGAGAAAACAAATTTCAGTACTAGGGATTTTTTCTTCAAGGCATTTTGCAGTGTTTTGCATGGTAAGAAAAATGAGCTTGGGCTGTGATGCAGGGATGAAAATGATGGAGGAGGAGTTTGAAGATTACATGAGGATTTATAAACCCTTGATGAAGCTTCCATGTTCGCCAAACTGCTCTTTAAACTCCATTTCCAGCCTTTTGTAATTTCTAGAGGAACTTCCTGTAGAAAACACGGTTTTCATAAAAGAAGTACGATGAGGTGGAAAAAAAGGTGGAGAAAGGTGAGGGATGGAAATAGGGGTGGCTGTAGGCCTAAAAAATAGATTCCAACCTTCATATTCCCTTCCAAAATTGAATTTGGCTCATATGATGGTTCTACAGGATGTTTCCTGTAGAAATTCAAAACTTCCTATAGAAACGCCTGGAAATTCCAGTAGAAAGCCCAGAACTTCCTGTAGAAAGCCCAATCTTGACCTGAATGTGACAAAATCCTAGGAGAGGTGAGTGGCCATGGAGGGAGTGTCTGAAGGGATGTCTTGTAGCCTGCTACGCACTCCTGTCCTCGTTTTGCATGCCCTTCTTTTCCTGCAAAGTATTCACTGCAACCTGCAATTATTTTACAGAGGTTAGGCCTGATTTCTCTTTTTTTCTTTTTTCTTTTTTTTTTTCTCTTTTTTTTTGTTGAAAACAACTAGGGTGCCTCATGGAGGTTTTCACCCTAATTGCCTGCCTTGGGCGCCTCCAAGGGAGGTTTTCACCCAGGGATCTTATTCTCTTTTTCTTTCTCCTTTTTCTCTTTTTTCTTCTTTTTCCAACCCATTGACTGCCTCATGGAAGTTTTCAATCAATGAGCCAATCTAAGACGCCCCTGAGGAGGTTTTCACCTTAGATTTTTCCTCTTATTTCCATTTTTTCATTTTTTTTTTCTACCCTACCCTACTTGAAAAACAAAATCGTTCTCAAGTATAAGAATACTTCCAATGGAGCCATGTGCACATCGAGATTAGAGACAGAATGATGTGGAGGCTTGAAATGCATGCTTTGACAACTATCCAGATTTCAGAGACCAAATGATTTGACTTTGAAGGGATTAGGCATAGCTGAAGAAGAGAGTGCTGCTGCAGCTTAGTGACCGTTTGAAACCATATCTCAATATAGCTCTGATATCCTTGGTCCTTTTGCTGATCTGGATCATTCTCCATATCTTCTTCTATCATGACCTTCACATCTTCCTCTTTTTTCTAAGTTTTCTCTTGAGTACATGGAGGATTTGATGGTAACCATGAGGGAACTCTCTCAATCTCTGATTCTGATGTCTTCTCTTCATCAAGTGCAGCCCATGGTTCTTTGATCCCCTCATTTGAATATTCTTTTGCTGGATGTGGCCCTTCAATGTTGTCAATATAATCTCTTTCTGGAAATACTCTTCCTGAGCTATGGTGAAGATCATTGAGCTCAAGAGGAGTCATTTGGACATGTGCCTCAACATTGCAATTGGGTTGAGCTACTCCAATGTGCGGGCTTGGAAATGGCGGTATGGGTAGTTGAGTGGGGGTGTATATTTGAGATAGATGTGGATGGGGTTGTAGTTGGGCAGGTGGTGGAGGCAAATGAGCAGGAGGAGAGTTGTACTGGGGCCTCCACCCCTGATGAGGTGCATTCCACTGAGGCTGTTGCTGAGCATAAGAGTAAAATGAATGAGCAGTTGGTTGGGCATAACATGGATCTGTGAAGGAACAAGGAGGAGGTGTGAACCAGGAAAGATGAGTAGGGGGACCCCAAGAAGGCGTGGAAGTGGCTTGATAGGGGTCGTAATAGGTCTCAGATGTCCCTTGCAATTCCTGCTGGTAAGGTATGGGTCCCTGTGGCCTCCTCTGGTTCATGAAATAGAGTGGTTCAGTTACTCCTTTGGCTCTCTGATATGCAGCTTTAAGTCTAGGCAAGGAAGGGCACTGATTTGTAGGATGGTACTCTTCACAGACGAAACACACTTCTAGGGAGTGCATTGGACATTTGTTCATAGGATGCTTTCTAATGCACCTAGGACGAAATATGTCCAAAGCCCTCTTGGCTTCCTCATACTTCGTTTGGATCTACAAGTTATTCAGTTGCATGGCAAGAAACTGACTCATTTCACTCTTGAAATCTTCCATCTGATTTGCAAATTTGTTTCTGGATAAGGTACTTCTCCCAGCATTTATGCTTGTAGCCATTAGCTCCAGAGGAATGCTTTCTTCTTCTTCTTCCTTGAGGTTCTTCAAATATGTCTTGTTGTCCACCTAAGGGTTCTTTAATCACAGCCATCGAAGAAGAGAGAAGGTTGGCTGTGTGAAGTAGTGGGGGTGTTGTGCAATCATTTTTTTGAATTATCTCTACTCCTACAAGGCATGAAAGGAAATCTTTTTGGTTGATTTTTGTTTTTTTTCTGCTTGTACCTACAAAACTAAAATATATTGAACTGCAACTAACTATATTGCTGAAATGAAAATGCGGAATTGAAATGAAAGCAGGAAATAACTAATATACTTTGCTAAAATGAAATTGCAAGAATGAAATGTTAGGCTACGCTTACGAAATTAAAATGCTACTCTATGCTTGCAGAACTGAAATTGCGGAATTGAAATGCTAATCTACGCTTGCAGAAATGAAATTGCGGAATTGAAATTCTAATCTATGAAAGTAGGAAATGCCTAATCTACTTTTGCGGAAATGAAATTGAAGAATGGAAATGAAATAAACTACTTAGCATAAGGTTGTAGTAGAAAATAGAAGAAAAGCAGCAATCACCAATACTCTGATGCTTCCCCGGCAACGTCGCCAAAAAGAGTGGTGAGCCCCAATATTGCAGCAATAATGCTGCAACTCCTGGGACTCCCTTCTTTAATTTTATCAACCCGATAGTTCGTAACAAACTTGGAAGTGACAGTGCTGTATGCACAAGTACTAGCACTTGCCGCAGTTGTTACTTGGTCAGCTGGTACAAGTCCACTAGGGCCTTAAGCCAACTTCTATGAGCTCTGCGAAGAAGCTTTTTAACTGATGGATAAAACCTAACTCAAATGAAGCTAATCTACTTGCAAAAAGAAAATGAAAAGCTAAAAGGAAATGCAAACGCTAGCAAACCCTAAATTTACCAGCTAGCCTTACTGATGCGAAATAGAGGATGCAAGCTACTGAAAGAGATGCCATTGATTTCTAGGAAGGTAAAATGCATGTGTCTAAGTTATCACTATCTGAAGAAAACATCTTTTTATATTTTTGAATAAGTTGTCAGGATTATCATGCATGTGCTTTCACTGTTTTTGACTGTGCAGAGGTGGATCGGTGAGAGAAAATGCTCGCAGGAGGTTGGGAAGGTTCAGAGAGGGCCTAAGGGGTCCCTAGCACCCTTCCAGAGAGTTCCACAGAGTTTGGCTATCAAGAAACCGCTTTCGTGAGCTTCTACAGGAAGTCTGCAGGGGTTCTACAGGATGTTCTGGAATTTCTACAGGATGTTCAGAAATGGGATTTTGGAGAATGGATGGAGGGAGAAAGATGAAAGAGTGGTTATGGAGGTGAGATAATGGTGTGAGAAGGTCCAGGTTTTGGTGGATGGAGCTCAGGAGTGATAAGGACGGTTGAATTTGTTCAAGGAGAAATAAGGCAATGCTACACAATAATATGGAAAGTAGATCAACGAGAGGGAACGTGGCAAAGGTAAGGCAAGGATCTGAAATGGAGGATGAAACAAGTAGGTTGGATGGAGTATGGGTAGATGGAGAAGTATGATAGGTGCTCTGCAAGTTATTTTTCAAACTGAACAAGCAAACACTTAGAAAACCTATGACCTAGTTACTTCACTCTAATCTGACCTAAGTAACAGGAAAATGAAATGAACAGAAGTTTATTTGAAATGAAATACGTGAAATAACTATGCAGCTAAGCAATCATAAACTGAAGCATTTAAACACAACTAATATCAGCATCTCCAAATAAGAATTCCAACACTAAGGGTTGCATGACAAAGAAAAACAACGTTTTTGGTGGCAGCAAGGTCACCTTGGTCCCAGCTCATGATTCCATTGATGGGGAGGTAAGATCCAAGGTGCTTGGCAGCCTTTTTCTGAAGATCTTCTATATGATTAACCTATCAAGTAAATCTAAACATGAAAAGCTATTTTAATCATAAAAAATGACCTAATTAACAAAACAATATTTTAACCTAAATAACAGATTTTATTTTAAGAATGCAGGAAAGACACATGAAAGTAAACAAAGGAGGTATTGGGCACTTGAGATGGGCCCAACCCCAAGAGCTACAACCTCCTAAGAGAGATTAGAGCTAGTGCAAAGCTGGATTCATCTTTATTGATCAAAAGAATAGTTACATTCCAAAAATTGTCCACAAGGAAAAGCTTGGAAATGTGTTGAAATGTAGAGCTAAACTACTGCCTAAAAAATGACTAAAATCAAACTACAAACTAGCTAACTTCTGCCTACAAAGTGACTAACTGAAATGAGGCCCTAAGCCCTCATATTTATACAAATTGAGGACCCCAAAAGTTCTCCTAAACTTTAGGGACTCGGCTGCCCAAAACTTGCAGTTAACAACAGTCCTACTTGACTTGCTTGGCTGCCCTTGTGATAATCAATTTGGTGGCCCTTGAACTCCGAGCTTATGGTTGAAAATTCGAGGTAGGGTCCCATAAATGAAGGGGACACCTTCCTAAAAATCCTCTCCCTTGTTCTTCCACGAATTTGGCTGCCAAGTGCTCATTAAAACCTTTGATTTTGTCTCAAAATTGACCAAAACACTGCACAAAGCACCCATTAGACTTGTTGGCATAATGACTAACCCAATTCACTCTATTAGCATAAATATAATAAAAAACATGAAATAAACTAATTAGAATGGTGGATTAAGTCGAATTAGGAGGCTGAATGATCCCATATAATTATCCATTTTTGGGGCTCATCACATGGCTGAGGTCTAGGTCCAGCTGAGCTGCCAACCTCAATGTGTTGTACTCAAATTCTATGGACAGCAAAGCCTTCTTCCCGTAGACCATCTCATAAGGTGTGAAACTTGTTGTAGTTTTCCAAGTGGTGTTGTAGGCCCAGGTGGCCTCAACAAAGCAATCTTCCCAATCCTTTATGATGTTGCTCACTATCTTAGTCAAAATCTCTTCCAAAGCTCTGTTAGTGACTTCCACCTACCCATTTGCTTGCAGATGATAAGGGGTGGAAGTCCTATGCTTAATCTTGTTATGAGCGAGCAAGTATTCAATCAGGTTAGAGGTAAACTGACTTCCCTGATCTATGACTAATTCCCTTGGGTAGCCAAACTTGTAGAAGATATTTTCAATAAAAAAACTCAGCGACTTTTTCTTCTATTGCTGCCTTGATTGCCTTTGTCTCTGCCCACTTTGTCAGGTAGTCTGTGCACACAATGATGTAATATTTCTGCTTTGAAGGAGGATAGATAGGACCCACAAAGTCCATGCCCCACTTCTCAAATGGCTCGAAAGTCACTTGAGGTTGGAGGGGCATCTCATCCCTTGGATTCAGTTTCCCCATCCTCTGACACCGGTCACATTGGCTGATGTATCTTCTGACATCTTGATGAAGAGTGGCCCAATAGTAGCCCGCCTGTAGAATTTTGAATGCAGTCCTTTTTGCTGCAAAGTGGCCTCCACAGGGCCCATTATGACAGGTGAGGAGGATGTCAAAAACTTCCTCCTCCCTAACACAACGCTTGAAGATCTGATCCGGCCCAAGTTTAAACAGGTTGCCTCCAATCCAAGTGAATGGGGCATTTTTCCTCACAATTTTTCTCTTCTCTTTTGATGATAGGTACGGAGGGAACTGTGCTGAAACCAAGTAATTTTCTATATCAGCAAACCATGAAGACAATACTAAAATAGCAAACAGGTGTTCATCCGACATTTGATCATCTACTGTCCCTTCTTCACCTGCAGGCAAATCTAGTCTAGATAGAAAGTCAGTGATAACATTTTCCTTACATGGCTTGTCAACAATGGTCAAATCAAATTGCTGCAAAAAAAGTAACCATCTAATGATACGAGCATTTACATCAGGCTTATTCATTTAATATCTAATCACAGCATGATCAGTGTGTACAAATGTTTGATAACCAATGATGTAGTGTTTGAACTTGTTTAGGGAATGGACTACAGCCAAGAACTCTTTCTCAGTTACAGTATAGTTCAACTCTGCTTTGGACAGGTTTTTGCTGACAAAGTAGATGGCATATGGCAGTTTCTCCTCAACTTGTCCCAAGGCTGCCCCTATGGCTTTCTTCGAAGCATCAGTGTGGATGTGGAAAGGTAGGGCCCAGTTCGGACCTCTCAAGATTGGGGCAGTTACTAGCTTATCTTTCAACTCATCCAGAGCCTCTTGACATTCATCAGTCCATATAAAATCAACATCCTTCCCCAAAAGGCCAAACAATGGCGAGGCTAGCTTACTGAAATCTTTAATGAATCTTCTATAGTATCCTGCTAACCCTAGGAAACTCCGAACATCTCTTACCTTTTGAGGAGGTGGAACCTTTTGGATGATAGCAATTTTGTTGGGATCCACCTGTAATCCTTGCTGAGAAATTGTATGACCTAGCACGGTCCCTTTAGTCATTAGGAATTCACATTTTTCGGGACTGAGGGACAGGTTCATCTCAATACACTTGGTTAAAACTTTTCCCAAGTTAACCAATGCTTCTTGGAAGTTGGACCCATAAGGAGTAAAGTCATCCATATAGATTTCTACCGAATCATGAACCAGCTCCGTGAATATGCTAAGTACTGCTCTCTAGAAAGTGGTAGGAGCATTGCATAGCCCAAATGGAAGGACCCTGTAGGCAAAGGTACCCCATGGACAAGTGAAGGTGGTCTTATGTTGGTCCTCCGGGCTGATTTGGATCTGACTATACCCGCTGAACGCATCTAGGAAAGAGAAGAACTTCTTCCCTACCAGTCCATCCAACACTTGATCTATGAAAGGCAAAGGGAAATGGTCCTTCTTGGTGGCTTTGTTAAGTTCTCGGTAATCTACACAGATTCTCCACTTCCCGTTTTTCTTGGGAACAAGCACCAAAGGAGAGACCCACTCACTGTCAGAGATGGGGTAGATGAATCCGACATCCAAAAACTTTTGCAATTCTTATTTGACAATGTCCTTAAGGGCTATATTCATTCTCCTCTGAGGCTGCCTGACTGGTTTGCAATCCTCTTTGATGTAAATGTGATGGGTACAGACTGAAGGATGTACTCCTTTCATCTCCTTATAGCTCCAAGCGAAAGCATCCAAATGGTGGTTCAATAAGCTACACTGCTCCTTCTCCTCAGAGGGGGATAGGGATGAGCTAATCTTTAAGGTTCTTTCACGGCCAAATTCCACATTCTTAACTCTGGGAGAGGTCGGATCAGCCACATAGAAGTCCACCAGAGCACTGGCTTGGGTTCCCTCCACCAATTCCTCTAATGGAAGCACACTAGGAGGTGGATTTTGAATCAGATTCTCAATTAGGTCATCCTCGATTTAATAACCTCCCCTGGTGGCTTCTACTGTGCACAATGGTGTGGAGTAGACTTTGTCCTCATCTCCCTCCTCTAACTAGAGAGGTAAATCATGTTCTAACAAAGGTTGGGCAGGAGGATATAGGATTAGCTGTTTGGACATAGACCCATTCTTGATGGTCATGTTCCCTGCTCGACAACTGATGTAAGCGTCTGCAGTGACCAGCCAAGGCCTTCCCAAAATGAGGGGGTATCCAGTGAGTTTTTCCTTTGGTTGAAGGACCAAGAAGTCCGCAAGGTACTCCCAAGAATCAACAGAAACTAGGACAAATTCCACAATCCCTTCGGGAGTAACGATGGTGTGGTCTGCTAACTGCAACACTGTCGAGGTATTTCTTAGGGAACTCTGAAGGTTAAGTTTGAGCATGGTGTCCCTGGTCATCACATTAATGGCAGCCCCTAGATCAATCAAGGTGTGAGGGATGATGGTGCCATTGATGTGGATATCAACTACAGGACTTCCAGGGTCCAAATATTTTGGACGGATTACTTGTCCCAACATTAGATCGGACAGTTGTCCTATAACATTGATAGTTGGGGCATCTCTCTTGCATCTGCCTGGGTGCCTGAAACACTTCTCTTTGATCAATTTGTTGTAGATTAGTACATCTTTTATGGCCTAGAGAAGTGGTATTTTCACACACAACTGTTTAAGTTCTCCTAGAAGTTTAGTCTCCTCTGGGTTTGGTTGTGTGGTTACCGTTAGTCTCTCAAGAAAGGGTGGAATGGCTTTGGGTTCGCTGTCCTGTTTCTCTTCCTCATCCTCTGAAGGAGGTTGGTGATCTGGGAGGACCTTCTTCGATCGTAGGTTCATCTCCTTAATCTCCACAATGTAGGTAGGGCATGTTGTCTTTCTAGTATATACCTGTTGGGCCTGTTTGTTATTGGGGTTCGGTTTCAGTTGAGTAGGCATCTGGGGTTGTCTTGGAGGAGCAGGAGGTAATGGTTGAGGTGGAGCAGGTGGTGGAGGCAAAATGGCGGGAGGAGAGTTGTATTGGGGCCTCCACCCCGGCTGAGGTGCATTCCCCTGAGGCTGTGGTTGAACATGAGAGTGAAACGAATGAGCAACGGGTTGAGTATGGTATTGAGATGGATAATACCAAGGGGGAGGTGTGGACCAGGAAGGATGGGCAAGGGGACCCCAAGAAGGTATATGAGGGGATTGGTTGGGGTGGTAATAAGTTTGAGATGTCCCCTGCATCCCCTACTAGTAAGGTCTAGATCTATGCGGCCTCCTTTGGTTGAGGAAGTAGAGTGGTGTGGCTCCCTCGGCCCCTTGGTACATGGCTTTAAATCTAGGCAAGGTTGGGCATTGGTTCGTAGGATGGTCTTCCTCACAAATGAAACATACTTCTACCGAGTGCAATGGACAATCGTTCTTAGGATGCTTCCTTGTGCATCTGGGACAAAAGATGGCCAAAGCCCTCTCAGCTTCCTCTTTCTTCTGCTGGATTATGAAAGTATCCAGTTGCATGGCAAGGGTCTGTCTCATCTCACTTTAAGGTCTTCCATTTGATTTGTAAAATCATGTTTGGAGAAGGTGGCACTAGCTGAAAGTGGATTCCCCCTACCTCTTTTCTGGACTGCCCTAGAGTGGTTTCTAAACACAGTCTTTATGTCCTCATAAGGTAGTTGGTAGATGTATCCGCCAGCTAGCAAATGGAGGGTATCTAAAAGGTCTTCAGGGACTCCTCAGAGTAGAACCAGCTTAAGAGATTCAGGGTCAAGTGTGCACCTGGCCCTTTTATAACTAAGTTGGAACCTCTCTTCATAGTCTTCTAAAGATTCATCGCTCCCCATGGTCATCCAAAAGATTTCTCCCTTCGTTTCCTTTGACCTACAGTAGTCCCGGTATTTGTTGTTAAAGGTTGGCTGCATTTGAGCCCAAGTTGTGATATTGTTTCCAGGTAACCCCACGAACCAGCGTAGGGTTGCATCCTTGAGGGTAGAAGGAAAGAGTTTCAACTTTTTCTCGTCTTCTGCATAGTCATAAGTTCGACAAAAGACATCAAACTCAAACAAGAAAGGATCAGGGTCTTCAGTGGTCAATCCATGGAAGTGAGGTAAGGCTGAGGGACTTATGTTTTTCATTTTCATGTGCCCATTGGTCTCTCGGATGGGAAAGGCACCTTTAATTCTCTCCTCGTCTTCTATACCATTTCTACGTTTAGCCATGGTCTCAAGAGGAATGTTTTCTTGCTCTTCTTCTGTTATAGGATCTTTGTATATCTTTGGAGGTTCACCTATAGGTTCTTCTGGATCAATGCCACCGAAGAAGAGAGAAGGGTGACTCAGTGATGTGGTGGGGGTGTTGGGTAAGAATTTTCCAGTATTGTCTTTGTTCCTACGAGGCATGAAATGAAATCTTTTTGGTTGATTTTTTCTTCTTTTTTCTGCTTGTACCTGCAAAACTGAAAGAGATTGAATTGCAACTAACTAAAATCTATCTTGCTGAAATGAAAATGCAGAATTCAAATGAAAGCAGGAAAGGACTAATCTATTTTGCTGGAATGAACTGCTAAGCTACACTTGCAAAATTGAAATTGCAGAATTGAAATGCTAATCTACGCTTGCAGAATTGAAATGCTAATCTACGCTTAAAGAATTGAAATTGCAGAATTGAAATGCTAGTCTAGGAAAGCAGGAAATGTCTTATCTACTTTTGTGGAAATGAAATTGTAGAATGGAAATGAAATGACCTACTTAGCAGAAGGTTGTAGTAGAAAATAGAAGAAAAGCAGCAATCAGAAATACTCTAATGCTTCCCTGGCAACGACGCCAAAAAGATGGTGGGCTTCAGTATTGCAGCAATAATGCTGCAACTCCTAGGACTCCCTTCTTTACTTTTATTAACCCGGTAGTTCGTAACAAACTTGGAAGAGACGGTGCTATATGCATAAGTACTAGCTCTTGCCGCGGTTGTCACTTGTTCAGCTGGCACAAGTCCGCTAGGAGCTTAAGCCAACCTCTATGAGTTCTCAGAAGAAGCTTTTTAACTGATGGATGGAAGCTAACCCAAAGGAGGCTAATCTACTTGCAGAAAGAAACTGAAAAGATGAAAGGAAATGCAAACCCTGGCAAACCCTAGCTTTACCAACTAGCTCTACTGATGTAATAAAAAGGATGAAAGCTACTGAAAACTATGCCATTTATTCTTTGGAAGGTTAAGTGCATGTGTCTAAACTACTTTTGAAGTGAATTCTGAAAAGAAACATCTTTTTTCTTTTTTGAGTAAGTTGGCAGAATTATTATGCATGTGCTTTAACTGTTTTTGACTGTGCAGAGGTGGATTGGTGAAAGGAAATGCTTGCAGTAGGTTGGGAAGGTGAGAAGAGGGCCTAAGGGGTCCCTATAACCCTTCCAGAGAGTTTCACAGTAATCGGATCTCAAGAAACCGCTTTCGTGAGCTTCTACAGGAAGTTTGCAGGGGTTCTACAGGATGTACTGTAACTTCTATAGGATGTTTCGAAAGGGAATTTTGAAGGGCTGATGGTGGTAAAAAAGTGAAGAAGTGGGTATGGAGGTGAGATAAGTGTGTGAAGAGGTCTAGGACTTGGTGATTGAGGATGGAGAGTGGTTAAGGAGATTGGGCTGGTTCGAAGATAGGAGAAGCAATGTTGTGCGTGAATGTAGGAACTAGGGCAAAGTGAGAAAACGTGGCAAATGAGAGGTAAGGATATGAGTTAGAGGACGAAGTAGGTTGCATGGATGGGGTAAGGATAGATGAGGATGTATCACAAGTACTCTGCACATTACTTCCCAAAACTGATCAAACAAAGACTATGCAAACCAAAGATCTAACTAATTTAAGCTAATTTGACCTAGAAACCATAAGCATGGTGCACAACAGTTTATTGGCATCAAATCACATAAATCAACTATGGAAACCACACAAGAATGGATCTGAGCATGTAATCACAACTGGAACCAACTTTTGCAACTAAGAATCTAACACTAGAAATTTCATGAAGAAGCAAGACAATGTTTTTATGGCAACAAGGACACCTTGGTCTCAGTTCATGGTCCCAAGGAGGAAGAGGTGAGATCAGGGGTTGCTTGGTAGCCCTTTTTGAAGATATTTTCTGCTACCAACCTATTAAATCAACTTAAAACATGAGCAGCTATTTCTATTAGAAAAAATGAACTAAATGACCAAACAAGATTGTAACCTACTAGCATAAATTAAGTAAAAGCAGTAAAAAACATATAACAGTACATAGAGGAGATCCTGGCAATTGGGTTGGGCCCAACCCCAAGAGCTACAGGCTCTTAATAAGAAGCTCAGAACTGAAACCAAATGAAACTGATCTCCATTACTCAGAAAATAACCCTGTCATAAAATGTTTACAGCAAAAGCTCTACAAATGAGAAAAAATAGAGCAAGCACTAGAGTGCACAATACAAATGTTCCAAAAGTAACCTATGAAGGCTAGAAGCCTTCCTTCTTATACACTACGAGGTTCTCCAACAACCCTCCTTAACTCAAGGGGCTCGGCTGCTCAAACTACCAGTAAACAGTCACTTTTCACAAAACTGCTCGACTGCCCTTGGGAATCGTTTTTGGTGGCCTGCTGAACTCCGAGCTGAGGGTGGAGAATTTCAGGAAGGGGCCATTTAGTGCAGGAGACACCCTTCCTACGAATCCTCACCCTTGTTCCCACGTTCTTGGCTGTCATTTGGCTCATAAATGCTCGGCCTTGGTCCAAAAGTTGTCCAAAAATCTGCAATAACCACGTGTTAGCCTGCTTGGTAAAGTGACTATCCTCATTCGTTTAATTAGCATAAATATACTCAAAAACATGCATGAAATATGAAAAATGGTGGATTGATGAAGAACAATTAGGCAAAATGAGCTCAATAAGTTACCCAATTTTGGGGTTCATCACACGTGCCTACCCACCATTGGCCCACGTGGCTCACACTCATTGAGTCAACAATCCACCAATTCAACCAATCAAAACTCAATAGATTTGAACCAATATAGAGAGGCCAAGTGGCATTCTGCGATTGGTCCAAGAAACACAATCAGCCTTCCCAGTCAGTGTACGGAATGCTTAGTCAGCAGTCCTGCATCCAGCATGCAAATTTTTTCCTTATTTGGGAAAACGATCAAAATGTGATATCTGCAGAATACAATATTGGTTTTGAGTGATTCAAGTTACGTTGGATTTAGGTCATCAAGATCTATGCTTTGGTGCAGGTTTCGAGCACTCTTGAACACTTTTAATTTTGAGCACTTTAATGATCCCCTAGGTCGAACATATTCCTAGATTTTATCAATCACTGGAGCTTCAAAATTTGTTCGATAATTTCATAATATTGTGTTGATTTATTATCCAATATTGATCCTCCTATAGTAGGAAGCAAGTCCCTAAATTATCTAATCCTCCAAATCTTCATAATCTGCTCAATATTCTCTCAATTTTCTACAAAAATAAATAATATTGGGCACATAATAGGAAAGGATAAACCAAATTCCTAGGGACCCATTAATACTACGAATTAACTCCATGATGTGTAAGTAAGGGGTTCAAATACATGTTTTAAGTGTCTATAAATAATCAAATATGCATAGTAAAATAGACAATTTTGGGGCCCATCAATTTCCCTCCACTAGGTGCTTGAAATTAAAATCACAATTATCAATGGAAAATGCATCCTCCAACGCACTACTCAATGCACTTAGGAAGAGGTTGTTCATGATGATGGCCTCTGCGGTGAGTGAAACTTTCCACCCTACCCCTATTATCCACAGTAATTTTCGATATTTCCATTTTTAAGAAAGGGGAAGGTCCAATTCCTCTTTAAATGGTCTCCTCAAGATCGAATCTATTAACAAAGTTACCATCAGCTTTGAGCTAAAGTGTATAATTCAATTCTCTCACAACATGATGAACTCCCAGCTGGAAAAGGGAGGATGATACTGGGATTGAAATTATAACAATTTATCATCCCCCACTAACTCTCAACTTTTCCTCAACCACTATTGGATTTGAAGTAAGGTTCTCCTTGATTTTCTTGTCTTAAGGTTTTCTCTAGATATCAATGGTTTGTTAATTTTTAATTTAGATAGGGATAAATTCATTGTTACTCCTCTAGGTTTAAGTAATTTTAGTTTTCCTTCTCATATCATCATCTTATACATGGTGTTTGCATCTCCTTTGAGGTTTTTCTAACTTGGACACTGAGTACTCATACCTCATCATTGTTTGGTTATTATTATTGAATACCATCTTTTTTTAAGCCCCTTTATTCCTCAGCAAAAGCCCCTATTTTGGTTGTGCTATTTTATTTCAAAAATTCTTTTCTACCTTTTCTGTTACAATTCCTCTCTTAGTGGTGCACTCCTTTCTCTTGCAAATTTTTGCAGCTAAAATTGGTCCCTCTTAGAGCCATCTTACTAGTTTCTACATAGTCCTCCATCTTCTTCACATACCCATCATGCCTCACCAGCAAATGCGAAGCCAATGCAACTTAGTTTGCAACGTCAAGCATTGTTCTCATGTCTACGTTTTGGGCATAAACAATAACACAAATATACCATGATAACACACCCTAGCATATACAATATATAGTAAATCAGGACAATATTGAATCCATCCATGAAAGGAATTCTCACAAAGACTACATATTGAACCAATTTTCGATGGCTCTTTGTCTTTCTTATGACAATCATTCATAGCTATAAGAACAAAAAGATATCTCGTGAAACATTGAAACTTTTACAATTGTGATTTTGACATCTAATTGGTCATCATAATTTCGACGAAAAAGGTCGTTGCAATTTGTGGGGTCATAATTTTGACTAAAATTATCATTACAACTCATTGGAAGGTAGCCTGTTTGTAATGTTGACACTGAAATTATGACGCGTCTCTTGTGGAACTTTGATGTTAGGGGTGTGGGAACTGCAACGATAGAACATGGAAAACATGACATGTATGCGAGGGAATTAAGATGTTTGGGTAGTGGGAATTGAAACGATAGAATGCAGGCATGGAAATGTGTATGTGAGGGAATTGAGACGTTCGGGCATTGGGAATTATGACTTTTGGCCTATGGGTTGCGAGGTTTGTTCCGTGGTAATTACAACGTGTTGTTCGTGCAAATACCGTCGCAAGACCATAACACACTTGTTGTAGTTGCGATGTTTAGGGTGTTGGTAGTAGTGTCGTAAAACCGACGAAATGAGTTACTTCGCCGATGTCACAATACTGATAAAGTTGGAAATTAATTAAAAATCGCTATTTGAAAGTGCGTCAAAAGCAGGACTAGAATTTCAAATCCCCTATGCCCAGCAAATGAAAATTTTATGATGATAAATTAAAGGCTCCAATGCTTTGCGTGAAACATCTATCGACACATTGTGTAATGATTGTTAGAATCTCAACCAAAAAGATGAGGAGATTAATGGACACTCAGAGCAGATCCACGTCAACTCCATACAACAAAAATATTCATGATTATAAAGGATGAGGAAATTGGAGGTGGTTCTCTCACATCTATTTCACACATCCTCCCTTTAAGAGTCATTAATGATCTCTTGATCAAGGGGCAAATTTCTCAAAGAATTACTGATGCAACCGCCTATCCCCTTAATCTGACTACAACATATATTACTTGAAGCTTGGGAATATATTATCGTACACATGATGGGAGGGTGATTTGAAGTTTCCAGAATTATCTATCCTCTTTTAAGGGAGAGTAAGGAAATTAGAGAAGGTTCTCTCACATCTCTTGCATGCATCCTCTCTCTTAGAGCTATTAATGCTCTCTAGATCAAAGGGAGAATGACCTACTCAAAGAATAACTTATGCAACCACTTGTCTCCTCAGTCTAACTGCAACATGTATTACTTTGAAGCCTTGGAATATACTATCATACATGTCATGAGAGGGTGGTTTGAATTTTCCTTAATTATCTATGGCCTTTTAAGGGTGAAGAAGCCCAACTTCTTTCTCAATTTTGACTTGAGTTCCTTACTTCTGCTCTCTTCACTTTTGCTCTCTCGTTGTATTGGCACCTTTTTCTCCCACCCACTAAGCATTCTAATCTCCACCTCCATGCCCCACAACCTACTTCCCTCTCCCTCCCTATGTCCTCATGATGTCCCATCTTCCTCATTCTCATAGAGCGTCTTCCTTTGGCCATAAGGGTAGTGGTCACAGTATGAATCGCTGATGATAAACCAATATGCGTCCCCAAACCAGAGAGGAAACCATAGCTCGATAGGTTGCACTTAACTATCAAAGCTCAATTTATCCTGAGACTAAAGCTAAAATCACTTAGCTCAAGGATACAATCAAGGAAATCTAGTAGAACACTAGAAATGAAGAGGTGGACATCCTATTTGAATGGATCCCAGATCTAGGGCTCACCAAAGCTTGGGAAAACTTATATAATCGCACCATTGACCTTACATGGTGTATGAAAAACCTACTCAGGATTTCCATGCAGGAGAAAAAAACAACAAAGAAGACGTTGGACGACAAGATTGATTGGCTGGACGCAAAATTCATTATGTTTGTTGAAAAGGTGAATCATCAAAAATTTGTTCCGCGCACCAAAGATTCTCCCGAGGAGGAGTAGAACATAGAGAATATTTTGCACCATATTGAGGACCAAAGGTTCACTTTCCACACCTTGACCCATCTTCAAGAGGATATATTTGAAGCCAGCGAATCACCTGTTGGTTCAATTTCCATATGGGACATCTAATTTTCCAAGATAAGTGTCACGACTAAAAAATTTTGTACTATTTTTGTATACTTGGCCCAATGGTTACCTAGTTTCACATTTTACTGGTTCAATAAAGGTTTTCCTACTGCCAACCCAAGTCATCAAGTCAACATGATTACCATGGGTAGCTCTGTTGTGAAGTGATTTCCCCCCAAATATGTAATTATGTTTGCAACTAGGTCCAGTATGCTTATGAACTTTCGATAGTGTAAGGTTAAAAGGAAAAGAAATATTGCAAATGGTTTCATTTTCAAACATGTTGACCTACCATGATTTTGATGTACCCTCATTTTTCTTTCTTGAAGTAATATAACGTCTTGCTTACAAAAAAAAAAACAGATATACAAGAATTTGACATTTACAATAAACTCTTTTTCTAAAGAGAAATTCTCCACATAATAAATTTAAGTTATGTATATTATAATGAATAATATATAAAAAAATTAAAACATATTAAATGAAAAATCTAGGATCATATGTATTTTAATAAATCAAAAAATTAGAATAATTCTATATATAAAAAAATTGAAATTGAAATATAATAAAAATAGTATTAGAAATAAACACATCTTAATTTTGAATCTATCAAGTGTGGATAGGGTGACGGATCTATGTTGGTTTTTATAATCACATGATAAAGTTATCACATCTTTGAAATAAAAGAATCTATCAAATGAAAATATATCAAAACTAAATAAATCTATTTTAATTCACATTCAATCTCTCAATATTTAAAAATGTTGAAATTAAAATAAATTTACTAAAAATCTCATGGTAAAATAAGTTTAGTTTATATTTATATATAAACTAAAACAAGAAAGAAATTAAAACAAGAAACAACCCATCATAGGACTTAAATTTTTTTAAGTCTTGTAAGATGAAATATATGGGGAAAACAGTCAAGCCATCATAAAGATGCAGACCTCGAAATTAAATTATAAATTAACATAAATATATGCAGACTTGGAAATTAAATGATAGAGGGTTTTGAAATCTAAACAATGAAAACTAAGTGTATGAATGGAATGCATCTCCATCTCCATCTTACAGTAAAAAGAAGCTTAAATTATGTATATAAAAATTACCTTGCCTAATGGAGTTGACCAATGAATCTAATGAATTATTCCACTATCATTCATTGTGCCCCTCCAACCTCCTTCTGTAACTTCTCTTTGTGTTGCATCATCAAATTCTGATATACCGTGGAATCTAGGCAGGAACAACATAACATAAACACCCAATTATTCGTTTGGGTTATAAAATTATACTAGTATGTATGGATTGATGTTGAGTTAGTAGACATGAAAAAGATGAAGGTACAATCCTCTCTTATCTAGGTACCTACTTCACTACTCACAGAAGCATTGTTCGATTATGAGGAAAATGATTTTGGGGGATTTGGAGTGCATTTCACAGATTTTGGAATGCATTTGCCAACACTAAGTTTCATCCTTTAACTTGACAACGAGGACGTTGTGTGGTCAAATTTGGCAAAGTGTTAAGGCTTATTTTTATATACGCAATCCTTAGCGCTATTATCAGAGACTCGATGAATTATCTTCGCCAGTTTCGCGTCATCTCTAAACTACTATTGCTTTCCATATTCAATCTATATTTGAAAAGACCTTAATGCAAATAATAATGAATGCAGTTATCTCCTAAAGCATAAATATTGCTAGTAACGTAAATGCACACATAAAATTAGAACATGAACCATAGCACAAATATATCTCCTAGATCTCAACCTTCACATCATCAAACCAAGCTTATGAACTGTATGCATGGCATTGGCCACTAATTCCTCATCCTCTTGAATTCCTAACTTCAATTACTATATACAAATCCCCATAGGTTACATTTGGCCAATCCTAGTGGCTCCACTTGTAAACTATGTGACTATTCACAACCTGGTACCCAACTCAAATATGTATACTATAAATTTGATGGTTAAATTTAAGGTTAAAATGTCAAATTTATGTTTTAATTGTTTTTTAACTAGTCACTTTTGACATTCGAAATTTTTTCTGCACCGTAAAATATGTTTAAACTATCAAAAAATGTTCTATGGAACATCGAATTCCAGGCTTGGTTGGAAGGAATTAATAAACTACCTTTGACTATGATGAAGTAGGATCACACTACATAAAGGATAATAGTTAAATGATGAGTGCTTTGGGAGCGGATCAATGTACATTTAAATCATGTTGAGATCATAATGGAACCTTGACGATTTAAAGTGTGTGAACATTATCACAAGGGGAACCCATTAGGGAGTTGGTTTGTAAAACAATACATCAGAAGATCAACGGCTAAGGCATGTCCCAATGGTTCTCCCCCAATGTCTCAAAAAACCTATGAGAACCCTCGAGGGTAGCAACTGATTTCTACTTAAACCATCTATTCAGCATAAGGTATTCAAGTGAGGCAGTTAGGCGAGCAAGACCCATTTGTACAGGTCATATTTTCCCTCTCATTCATCCACTAGTCCTTCCATAGATTTCCATGTCATATTTTTTTTTTTTTTTTACCTCCCCTACATACAAAAAGAATAAAACTTTGTCATCTTTCCTATTATTTTCCCTCTCCTCCATTACAAATTACAATGACCAACGTCCAAAGTTAACTGCCAACTCCACGTTAGAATCCAATCTTCCTTGTCTCTAATTACCAAGTAATTCAAAGTCCTGTATTTGTGTTTTCTTTCTCTTTGAATCATGAATGTGGAGGAAACCCCTAAATTAGTGAAGAAACTTACCCATTCTATGCTGACATTTAATATCCCTCTTATGGACAAAGAGGCTGAAATATATGACTTTGTTTTCCCTCTCAACCTTATGGAAGTTCGACAAAATCTTCTTGACTGCTCTTATGACTCTCGTGACCCCTTTCGAGTTGTTCAATTTGGCCTTTTTTACACAATTCTCCCACATACTTATCATTTTCTTCAATTTATTAGTTGGTTGATAGCTTCTCTTGTTACACAACAAAATTTTGTTCTGTATTCATTGGGAGAGAATATCTTTGAAATCACTCCAGAATTAATTCATAAAGCATTCAATTTTACGATTGTTAAAAATCCCAATAATTTCATTAATGATTATCTGCTTCTCACTTATAGAAGACTTCCTAAGTAAAGCTAAGAAAATTTGTTTAAATTCATTCTGCTACCCAATTCACAAATTCCTCTCACAGTGAGAGAATATCCCATGGCCCTATTTTCTGAAGTTGCACAGTCCATTCTTTCTATAATTATGTCTATATTGGGAGAATATGATACAAGAGTTGTTAATGAACAATATTTAGGGTTCCTAAATCTAACGTTACAACAAGACAATGGTTTGGATATCCCCCCTATTTAGTAACCTCTACCATATTTCAGTTTCAAATTTTTCATATTACTGGTTGTCTTAGATACCCTTCTCTCCTTGTCTATCTCTTTTTGTATACACATGCTGATGAATTTAGGGATTTGAGTATGAGTGTAGGTGATTCAAAAAATTACAGAATGTATGTAGCTGAATGGACTAATGTTGTCAGAAAGAAGGAGAATAGTGAATATTTTTCTTATCACCAATCATATTTTATGGTTATTATATTTAAAATTATGAACAACCAGTAGCCCCCAAAAATTCTACCAGAGGAAAATATTTCATTGCAGCTCAACAAAGACACTAGAGTCGGAGACTAGTACATCTTTAAAGATTACATGGAAAGAATATTGTATGGAGCAAAAGTAAAACCATACTGGTTGCCAAATTTTGTACCTATTAGAATATTTTCATACGAATTCGTAAAGAAAAGTTTGAGTGTTAACCAAGTCCATTTTTTTCTAGCACTCAAAGTTTTTCTTTTCAAATTACCCAGGATTGTTGGCCCTTTTGTTGTGAATAATAGAAAATCCCTACCACAGGTTGAAAGAATGATGAACGAATTGTGATTTAAGTAGGGGGAGAAATGGAGGTATGATCCCCATCAAATAATTTCTAATAGAAGAGTAGAATCACTTGTGCACCTTACATTCATGATGGAAAGCCAAAACTTGGAATGATGACCATTCAAGAAATTGATGAAAATCAACAAAATATGGATGTTAAAACTCCAATGCCAAAGCAGAGAAGCCTGAAAAGAAATGCACCTGAGGAAGTGGGTGTTGAAATGGGAAGTTTACAATCACAAAAGAAAACAAAAGTCCAGGAAGGAGAAAAAGAAGTAGAGGTAACAACCTAATTAATAGAAAGGCCTTCAAATCAACCAGGTTTCTGAATGCACTTGGGAGAATCAAATTCTTCCACTTCCTCTTCAACTTATATTGATGTGATCACATTATCTATTGAATTAAATCCTTCTAAAATAGATATTTTGAAAAAACACCATCAACAAGTTCAAGAAAAGAATTATAAAATAAGGAGTAATATGGAAAATGAGTTGGAGAATCAAGCAATCCTAAAGTATTTGACGAGAGTTCTTTCTTCTATGGACCTAGAAAGAAACCAATTAAAACTTTCCCTCATGAATCCAGTTGTTCAGTTTGTCCTCTGAGGGCCTAATTTCAAAAATTTGGAATTATTTGTAAATGTAGGAGACATTCCATTTCCTGATAAGATTAATCTACATAGAAAACAAGAGAAATGGTACATAGTGAGTTGGGAAAAAAGTATTTTGTAGTTGATAAAGTATAGAAACACTTAGAAAAAGTTTCAAATCAGCATAAGTAGGAAAAAGAAAAATCTAGGGCTTTATAGACTCAAAATGAAGAGTTTAAAATATTGATTATAAAATTAGGAATAGATCCTTAGGATAGGGATTCTATTAAAACCATGTTACAAAATACAGAATCTGAAGTAGAAACACTAAGGGAAAAGGTTAAAAATTCCTGCTACAGGACATGCTCAGACAATTGAATTAGTTTAAGTGGAAAAAGAGAGCAATATTAACAAGAGAGTTGGTTGACAAAAATAAAGAAGTTGTCATTTTCCAATAGTAATTACAAAGCTACAAAACTCTATTGAAATACATGTTTGTACAATTGTTGTTTCAGGTGAACTGGGGGACCTTGCAGAGAAGCTAACTAAAGTAATGACTAAGATCAAAATCTCAAAATGAGAATTGGAAAAAAATCAGGATGATATGTATTTGACTAGAGAATAACTAGAAGCGAAGGAAAGATAATTGATTATGTCCAATGAAAACAATAATCAATTGAAAAATAAGAATAAAGAAGCTTGATATGAAATTAAAGAACTGAAAGCTAAGTTGAAGGGTATAATTTCTTTGATTGAAGTTAGGCATCTCATTTGGGACAATATTATTCAAGAAATTCACTCTATATGGGAATATATCCACATAATTTCAAAAAAAAAAAATTATGATCAAAGGAACTTAACTAGCTAATTATACATCCAAAGAAGATGTCCAAAAAGAAGTGTCAAAAGCTAGAAAGATGATCAAATATCGAAATGAGAAATCAAGAACAAAATTAAGGGTATTAGAGATCACAGATATAATTGTAGTAATTATGGATATTAGTAAGATAAATGAGAAAAATATTATTTGTATTCATGTTGAGAAGAAGTTAAAATAAGTTCAAAGATTAGTCTCCTTACTTATTTCTAAATTTGACCAAAGAACTAGAATGGGATTACCTAATTACTGGGATCAACAAGGAAATTTTATTTCACATGATTTATATGAAAAAGAATTAGTATAAACCAAGAGAAAAGTAGACAATACCCATGAAAAGGCTGCAGTATTGAAAGGAATAACTATAGTAAATAATTTACAGAGAAATTTCCAACTTATATGGCAAGTGAAAGCACTATTTACTACCAATCCCAACTTTGTAACGCTGATAAATTTAAAGGTTTCATATTATAAGATGATCATGTGTACACATCCAAAGCCAACACTTTGGAGAAAAATGTGAGAATATGATTTCACCCATCCAAGTTTGAATTGTGGAACGAATAGAACCTTCTCAAAGTAAAAGTTCCACTACTCATATTACTTCTCAATAATGAAAGAGTTCATTTTTAAAATTTTGAAAAAAAAAATTTATTCTAAAAATATTTAAGGTAGTTAGAGAAGTTTGACAGTTATCCTATAACTATTTTTGATGTAATCTTTAAAAAAGGCTTGAGAACCACTAAAAGAGGTTCAAATTTTGGAGGGCCCATAGACTTTTTGAAATATATATTTGTAATGTGCAAGTTGTTTTGGAAGGTGAATAAAGATTATCAATTTTATTCTATAATTTTGGTTGTTCACAATATGTGTGTTCTCGTTTTGTGAAACATTCATTCTTATTCTCTCTTGTTTGAAGTATGTATATGTAAAGTGTAGCTAGTTTCTTGTTTAATAAATAGATTTATCTATATTTCTTAATAGTCACTAAAGATACCTTTGAAATTACCTACAAAAACCTTAATAAACACTCCACTAATTCATCACTACACTCTCTTTTTCATTTCATAAAGATATTTCCTTATTGCGTTCAATACACTAGATTCTGCAAAGCCCAATATATAAAATCCTTTCTCTTTAAATTTCTTCTTACTATTATACAACTTCAAGATAAGTTGTGATCATTAATATCGGGCTAGATTGAGATGGTTTTTCAAACTTCCAAGATTAAATTCCCATTACACCTAAAAGGGTTTGTGTTTGAGCACAGTTTTGAAACAAAATTTATCATATTATAAATCAATGTCCTAGGCATTGGTTTCCCTTCTGAGAGCGTAAAACATGACCAACAAGTTTCAACCAAATGTAGGTGCGACTTAATAGTCATTTTAGGTAATATGGAAAGTATTTTTTTGGAAATGTGCAAGCACCTTGTGTGGGATTGAATGGAAAAAATATATTAAGCACTAGAATGCATCCACCGTATTTCCTTTTCCCTAAGAAAATCCTTATGGAACGGTAGAAAATGTAAACAATCCATAGAAATAAATAGAAAAAAATGTGGAATAAGAGGGTCCAATATTAATTACTTTGAAGATCCCACTCTTTTGCTAAGAAAATGTCATTGGAACTTTGAACATCGCTTCTCAAGACAATGACCTAGCCTTTGATTAATTGACCAACAAAATCTTTAGAATAACAAGTAGAAAATGTAGTTTGGAAGCAATAATGGGTGACAAACTTTAGAGGTGGCCTTGGTAATGAAGTTTAAAGGTAAATGCAAACCTAGTATACAAGAATATGGGTGCAAATATGACAAAAAGTCATCAAATTCAAGTACTAAAAAACCCAAAAAGACTTTTAAATGCCTTTATTGTGGACAAATAGGCGACAAGAGAAAATTTTGTAGAAGAAGATTGTGGGGCAAAGAGCACAATCAAGGGGTTGTTGAAGGCCCCGAAAATCGGGTCAACAACAAGGCGGATACCCGCCCAGTCCGGACCTTGGTTGGCAGCTCCTTATCCGTTTGGTATAGCGGGTCCGACTGGGGATATGGGACCAGTTTCCCAATTCAGTGTGTGTGTGTGAGAAAGATGAGTATTTTTGTTCTAAATGGAATATTTCTATCCTAATTCTAATCTAATGATATGCTATTGTATTCTAATAAACAGAAAAAACATCAAAATTTATGCTAACCCGGGGTGTGATCTTTCTTCTATGCGATCTAAAAAGATTTCAAACAATAACTGGTAATAAAGATCATTCAGCTATTATAAGAAAATAATTCAAAAAGGATGAACTACTTTGTATAACAAGTTAGACGAAACAGTTGTGAAAACTTATCACATAAATGAGCTATTCATACACTAAACATAAACAAATAGTTATCACCGTACAAAAGTGCCAAATGATACCTCAGACATCCATGCTGTAATATATAAACAATTGAAAACTGAATATCACTTTAACGCATAAGCAGAAATGGTTAAGAGATAAAAGTACCATTCATAACTAGTCCTACTCATGAGCTTCAAGCGACAATTGATTTATCTCTCCTTGATTTAACATCCACTAAGAGTACAGAAGTGCAACATCAGTAGCAAATATCAAATGCAAATATCAAATAAACCCTGTTCCATTCATTCACCAAAACCTCCTCTAAGGGTGCAAAAGTGCATGTTCTGAGGACAAGTTTTTGATCAATTTATGGACCCTTCTCTAAATGCATGAGAAGGGTTTAAATACTACTAACTAAATAAATTATTTACAGAAATTGAGGATTCGATTTAAATGACCGTCCTCTTTCTAAGAAAAACTATTTCTAAAATTAAATGTACTATCTAACTATTTCTAAATATTCTCCTTAATGTCGCAAGCATTCAGTATTTTGCTGAGTGGAGTCAGCTGACTGTCTTCCGTCTTTGTTTGAGTTAAGAAAATAGAATCGACAAGAGCTGGCATTATCTTCTCAGTAAAATTGATGATATACTTGAGAGTCATCCAATGACTATGTGACATTACCATGTATACCAGGTAAAAATCCCATTTCAACTTGGTTAACCCTTGGACTGCTTATGATTTTCCTTTAGTATTATATTTCCAGTTCGTTTCTATCGCTGCTTTCTTGCAATTTTCGGGGCTTGCAGGTGACTGAGTAACTAGGAACCTTCCTTTTCGAGCAATTTTTCTTAGCGATGCATGATTATCGCTAACCGCGCAACGGAAACTGCCTTTATTTCCTGATCCGCACTTCCTTGATACGTTTTTCGCCTCTTGCGCCTTTTTCTCTCATTTGGTATAAAGCTCAAAATTTGTAAAAATAGTGATTCTGTGAGCTCTTGACCCTGAGAATTAAACCGTATGTTTCTGGTATCAGCACCGTTCAGTACCCATTCAACCATGGCTATATATGAGAAATCTGTGATGGACGCCTCAGAAGATTTCTGCGGCTCTTTCTCTCCCTTAAGTGAATTAGGTGTGCCTTCCAAAATGGACATTGGAGTGCTGCCTTTCTTCCTCATAGTTTTCTGCATATTGCGTTGTATAATGCTTCATCCTTCTTTCCTGCAGTTTACATTTGAGGTGGAAGTAATGATAAAAAATAATGACAGGAAAAATTTAAATGCCGCAGATATGCAAAATATGCCACCTTACGTGAACTAATTCTTCGAAAAACACAACACCATACTTCATTAACAACTGGTAACAACTCATTAATTCACATTAAAATGCATGACCAACTCTTGGCTGAAAAAGTTTTCTCGAAAAATGAGCCAAAACCAACTACGATGGAGGGGTCCTGTGATTTTGCTTTGCAATATCGCAAATCGCTGTATCACAAATCACAATTTCATCGTGTTGTTCTATCGCAAGGTCACAGTATCGCAACATCACAATTTTGCAGTATCACGGTATCGAAATATCGCTATACCGCTATATCGCTTAATCGTAGTGTCGCAGTATCGCGGTATCGCAATATCACAGATCGTTATAATCCTTATGCGCAATCCATGTGATTTTTGCGATGCGCGATATGCGATATTGCATATCGGTAATTTTAGAGTTTTTCAATGTGAGTGTTTCTTTAATGTATGCGATGCGATGAAGTTTCGCGTCGCAATTTCGCATTTTTCATCATTTTAACTCATTAGAAGGTACCCTATCATTGTTTGTGCGATGCAATATCTATTAAGGAGTGAATTTTACTTTATTCATTACGAAACTTAGGTTTTTCCAGATTCTTCAAGGTATTTTCCTAAGTCCATGATGTTGTAAGTTTTATCTAAAAGGAAATATAACACTAATTGACTTTTTTTATTTTTACTGAGGGTCCCCACTTATTTAGTATTAGCAATAACACTTCATAAGGAGGGGGGTTGTTGGTGGCCATAACAATTGGCGATTCACTTGGAAGAACCAATTATCTCTGTGTTTCTATTGGATTTTTTCAGCTTCCAAAACAGAAATTTTTTAAGAAAATTAAACTTTATTATGGAAAGATAAAGTACATTATGCTCTAACCTGTCATTGACATTTTGTTTCAGCTATTTTCAACCTTGATTATTTGTTGCCTCAAGTTAGTCCTTGTGTTTACATCAATCATTACTTGGTCTGTAAAGATAAAACAAAGTCTTCTCTATAAACCAGTTTTATATATGCTCATTTGTTGTAGGTAGAGCCTCTGCTGCCAGCAGGTGTTTATAGCCTCGACAGGGTTACCTGTTACCCAGCAATGATCTTGTATCCTACTTAAAGAAACCTACAACTCTCAAAGAAGAATCCACATCCACACTTACTGCTTTGATTTTCCTTTTTATTCTTAAAGAACAATGTCTTGGTTTGATAGCCAATTTATGACACAGTCATTCACTTGATTTATAACTTTGTTGAACAAGATGGCTCGTGATGAGACCCCTTGCCTCTTGATTGTAACAATCTTGAGTCATTGCCCTGTTGTGGTATGCAGTATTTGGCAAAGTCAGCAAGTTATAATATTTGTGATTATGATAAGTCGGCTCGTGATGAGACCTCTCATTCTTCAAGATGAAGTATATCCTTGGATTGTTCCTCTGAGAGTTGTGATTTCCTTAGCAGGGAGGAAGTCATTGTTTTCTTTAGATAGCTCTAGACAACAATGATAGAGTTTTTGGAAGTAGCTGTTCTACAGAGAATCTTTATTTTGTTATTGATACCTTTCATTGTACTGATATAAAACAATTTCTTCACTAAAGTTTGTTTTCATTGAACTTTATGAAGTTGAAACTAGTGTCATATCTAGGTTAGAGTCTTTAACTGTATCTTTCAACAATAAAGATCAATTTTCCAAAAGATTTGCTATTTATACAAGTGAAAAATCAAAATCTGAAAGAGAGTTGGCGTATTTTTCGTAAATGCCTGATGTGACCATTCACAACTAGTTTTACTATGAAAAGAAAAATATTACTCTACAAAAATAGAAGAATAATCTTCTATGGAAAATATTTCTTAAGAACTTGTCCGTTGACAGGCAAAGAGTCTTTTTTGCCTGCTAAATCCTGTAACACAAATGTTGATGGACCTAAGACTTCTACAATTTGAAAAGGACCAAGCCACATTCTTTGAAATTTTGTATGCTTCCCATTTTCTTCATGTGCCTTGTCCCATTTTAAAACTAAGTCTCCCATCTGAAAATCTTTTTTGGTCATTATGTTTGAATCAAAAGAGGATTTTACTAGCGCTTGATGATGAGCATGCGTTTTCTTAGCTTGTTCTCATTGTTCTTCTAATTTGATTATTTCCATTTGTCTTAGGTGTAATGAGGAAGTTGGTACTTCATCAATGTATTGAACTAGAGACAAAGAGGGAATCGCTAAGTGAGTCGGAAGAACCACTTCTTTCCCATAAACTAAATTAAAGGGAGAAGTGCCAATGGAAGCTTTTCTCGTTATTCGATCTGCCCACAAAGCGTATATTAAGGATTTATGCCAATTTTTATGATTTTGGTCTATTGTTCTTTTGATAATCCTAATTAGGTTTTTATTTGTAGACTCAGCTAATCCGTTACCCTGTGGATAATAATTGGCCAAATATTTGAGTTTGAATCCTAAGTGCAAATTCAGTCATTGCATTTCTAGAAAAGTATGATGCATTATCGAACATTAAAGCGGAAGGTAATCCAAACCTGGTGATTATAAATTGATCTATGAACTCAATAATATTTTCAGCATTAGTCGTCTTGAGTGGAACTGCTTCTACCCACTTAGTAAAATAATATGTTGCCGTAAGGATATATCTATGCTGCTTGGAAGAGTGAGGAACGATCTCACCTATTATGTCCAATCCCCACTGACTGAAGGGTTGCTCGATGTTAACTGGTTGCAGTGGTAAGGATGGCTTCTTTTGTCTCCCAGCAGTAGTTTGGCAGACTTGACATTTCCTCACGTAACTGTGCGAGTCTTTGAATAACGTGGACCAGTAATACCCTGCGCGCAAGATTTTATGTGCAGTAGAATCTCCAGCATAGTGTCCGCCTGCTGGCCCATCATGGAGTTCCTGCAAAAAATTTTCAGCTTCAGATTTCTCAAGACATCTAAGGAGAACAGAATCGTAATTCATTCTAAACAAAATATCATTTATGAGCTGATATTGTTTGGCTTTCAACCTTAGAGCTCTTTTCTTAGTATGATCGAGGTGTGAAGGAGTGTATCCGTTCTTAAGATAATAAATAATATCAGCGTATAATGACTCTTCATCATTTAGGCTTACCTCACACATTTGTACCTCTACAGATGGAATTTCAGAAATTTGTGACGCTCCAGCCAGCATTTTGCAAAAGCCTTGACCTCTTACAATGTTTGCTGGCTTAATTTCTATGTCATATTCTTGTAAGGCAGTTACCCAATTTGCTCTCTTTTCACCCACATCCTTTTGCACTAGAAGATTCCTTACCACTGGAAACGGTACTACAATTTTAGTATGGGTTTTGAGTAGAAAAGGTCTGAAGTATTTGATTGCTTTGAAAATAGCATAAGCCTGTTTCTCCACATCGGAGTAATTTAATTCAGCACCCTGCAAATTTGAACTGAAAAAAGCAATTGGTGCTTCCGCCTTTTCTTGATTCTTTTGAGTGAGTATCGCAACATATGACCTATCTTAGGCAAATGTGTATAAAATAAAAGGCTCTAAAAAATTCGAAGTTGCTAAAGATGGAGCATTAATAATAGCTTGTTTGATCAGGTTGAATGCTTCATGTTCATCTTGGCCCCATTTAAAATTAGAGTTCTTTTTTGTAAACATTTGTAAAGGGGATACGATTCGTGAAAAATCTGGAACAAATATTTTTACAAAATTGATTTGACCAAGGAAAGATTGCATGGCTTTTTTGTTATGAGGTAGGGATATTTCAGAAATTTCTTTGATTCTGTCAAAATCGATATGAATTCTAGATTTTGACACTATGAATCCTAGAAGTTTCCCTTCACTTAATGCGAAAAAAGATTTCTTTGGGTTAAGTGAAATTCCATACCTTAAACATCGTTGGAAGATTTGTTTCAAGTCTTTGAGATGGTCGCTTCATTTCTTGGAATATACGGTTATATCATCCAAATAAATTACTACAGATTTATTGACTAAACCTTTAAATGAAATGTCCATGGCTCTTTGAAATGTGGCACCAGCATTAATCAAACCAAATGGCATCTTTCGATATGCATATGTGCCCCATTTAGTTCTGAATGTAGTTTTCAATTGATTATCACGATGTACCAACACTTGATTGTATCTTGAAAATCCATCCAAGAAAGACATTAATTTTGAGCCTGCCACTGCCTGCAATATCTGCTCCATAGGTGGTAAAGGAAAATTGTCGTTTTGATAGGCCTTGTTAAGATTTCGAAAGTCAATACAAATTCTAATATCTCCATTTTTCTTTCTATCAGGTACCATATTGGAGACCCATTTAGAATGTCTGACAGGAAAGATTATCTTGGATTTCAACAACTTATTGAGTTCAGTTTTTATCTTATTTTCTAAGTTGGGATGGATCTTTCTTAATTTTTATTGGACGGGTTTTTCATTATCGGTCATTGGAATAGTATGTTGGATGATAGAAGTGTCGTATGTTTTGAGTTCATCATAGTTCCAAGAAAAAACGTTTTTGTATTGTCTCAAAAGACGAATATATGCTAGTTTTTCTTCAGGGGCTAGGTCGAGGCCTAGATTTATGTTTTGGGGTTTGGCATCGGTTCCTAAGTTTACCAATTCGTAATTCAAAGTTGAACTTTGGAGCTTTGAATTAGTAGACCTTTTAAACCGATCTTTCAAATCGTACAGATTTTCTAACTTGACCACTGATTTAGGTATAGCATTGTTAGTGTTGTTTTCTTGTAATTATCAATCATGTTGGTCTTCGTCAATTATTTGGTTGGAGTAGGATCCTTCAGAAGTAAGGAAATTTACGATATCAAGATCGTCGTTGAATATTCTCCAATTTGTGATGTTGTCAGGAATAGATGGTCTAAAGATTAATTCTATTGAGAATCTATGTGGACTAAAATCTTCAGAAGGAATGAGCTTAGAAGCTACGCTAGCTAAAAGGTCGGCACTTGCATTCTGGAGTCTCGGAATTGATGAAATATTGAATGCTATAAAATGCTCAGTCAAATCTTGAACTAAATATTGATAGTGTTTTAAATGACCTGATAAGCAATGTATAGTATTCCATACCAGTCTGACTATAATTTCAGAGTCTCCGAAGACTTGGAGGTACTTTATGTTTAACCTGATTGCTTTGTACAACCCTTGGACTAAAGCCTCATATTCTGTTGTATTATTGGTACAATCAAATTTGAGCCTGCATGTTAACATGATTTTATCTCCTTCTAGACTAATTAGCACGCATCCTGCTCCTGCTCCTTCGTTAGATTTAGAGCCATCAAAAAATAATTTCCAAAACAAAGATTTATTTACAGGTCTATCTAAAAAATTGATACATTTTGAACTATAAAATGCTCAGTCAAATCTTGAACTAAATATTGATAGTGTTTTAAATGACCTGATAAGCAATGTATAGTATTCCATACCAGTCTGACTATAATTTCAGAGTCTCCGAAGACTTGGAGGTACTTTATGTTTAACCTGATTGCTTTGTACAACCCTTGGACTAAAGCCTCATATTCTGTTGTATTATTGGTACAATCAAATTTGAGCCTGCATGTTAACATGATTTTATCTCCTTCTAGACTAATTAGCACGCATCCTGCTCCTGCTCCTTCGTTAGATTTAGAACCATCAAAAAATAATTTCCAAAACAAAGATTTATTTACAGGTCTATCTAAAAAATTGATACATTTTGAACTATCTGTTTGAGAAAAAAATTCGACTTGGGATAAAACAGAATGTTCTAAATAAGGTGACGTATGAGCATTAAAATTGCCGAGAAAAGAATCCACTGAGTAATTGCCAATTATGCTACTGTTATATGCTACTGGCTCATTTTCCCCCTCTAATTCTGTTACTATGTACTTCTAATGTAATTCGTGTTCAACTTTTATTTGATTTGGCTGGCTTACCATTGTAAAGCAGCCACATTTGCGACCAGTCAGTTGCGAAGTATCCATGCAGTTTTTCTGACCAATCCCTACTAAGAATTAAGCCATAAAATTTAGGGATATCAGCAACTAAAATGTCAATAATTTGACATACCTTTGGGTTGGATGACAGCCTTATGACTACTTGATTTAGTTCGCCAATGACTTCGACTTGAGATCGATCTAGCTGAACAATGCGAATAGTGGATTTCTGTGGTTGAATGTTTAATTTGGTGCATATGGACTTTGGTAAAATATTCGATGATGCACCTGAATCCACTAAACAATTATGTACATTTTTGTTAAAAATTTCATAAGTAAGGAGAAAAGGGGAAGTATGAGATCTTGATCTTCCTCCAATTAAAGCGATGTCGTTTGGATCAATCTTATTTGTCGTATTAGTTGGAGGTCTTCCCATGTTTTGGGAAGCTTGAGAAATTACAGCGGCAGGAAAAGGTGCAACTGGCACAGCATGTAATTCTTTCATCATTATCTTTTGTTGATGCTTTAGCTTGCTCAATTCATACAGAGTGATGTTGGCCCTAGTCTTTTTCATGTATTCTATGATATTGTACTCCATTTCATCCGAAACTATCAGTGTTTTAGATGGATTAGGTGAATCTGTTTGGACTGGGCTAGTTTGAGTCGCTTTAGATGTCATTTTCTTTGTTGCGACTTTATCCTTTGTTACAGAGCTTGCGCTCTTTGGTTTTGGGGTAGTTTGGGGAGGATCAAGCTGATTTCTACTTCGTGTGTTAACTGGGAATACTTCTTGATCTTCCTCTTGTGGGAGGATGAAATCCCACATTCCTTGTAATTCTACAACTTCTTCATCATCGGTTTGCCCTTCAATGGCAATTTCCTCTTCCTCTTCCTCGGATTCAGCACTTGTAATATCATTGGGTGGCCTTGAATCCGTGGACGGGCCTCTTTTAAAAGCTCTGTAGGGCCTTTTCGAAGAAGTTTCTACTACTTGTTTTTTTATGTCGACCATTTCATTGGACATGGTCTTCAGAACTTTTTGCAATCCATCCAAATCGAATGGATCTTTTGCTTGTTTCTTCTTGGACTCTTCTTTGAAGGTGACCTTTTTAGATTTCCGTTCCTCTATCGCGGACTTCTTCGCTAGAGCTATTATACGTTTCTCTACTGCTATGGCTTCTTTCATGTTTTCGGCTAAGGTTATTTTATTAGCCCTGTCCACGAATATTGCTATGTTTAATGGTAAAGCAGTGATATACCATTCACATCGCACTTCCTCGCTGGGCTGAGAAGCAGTAGGAATTTTGTTTAGAATTTTATTGAAACGTAGATTGAAGTCTTTGATCGGCTCTCTAGATTTGGCCCTAAGGTTGGATAGGTCATTGATTAACGTTGCCGTAGACCTGTTGTCTCCAAACTTAGTTAGGAATTGGTCTTGGAAGATGTCCCAACTAGTAATAGATCTAGAGGGTAATGAGAAATACCACGATCCGGCTGTTCCTTGTAGAGTATAAGGAAACAATCGAACAACAACATCTTCATTAGTAACCCCGTTGAGATTAATGGATAGCATAAAGTTGTTTATGTGCTCTTCTGCTCGCATGCCTGCCTTGGGATTGAACTTAGGCAGCCATTTCTCAGGATGTGCCGGTATTTGACTCAAGGGTGTAGGCATTAAGACTGCCCGAGGGTTGTTCCATGGAGACTGGGCCATTGCTAAACTACTAACAGGGGGAAGTGTAGAAGATGATCCCTGTGGTTGGGAAGATGAGGATATTATGATCGCAGATGATTGAGGGGGAGTTGTAAGGTTTCCAGTAGGTGGATTGATAATGGTCTGGAGTGGAGGAGTGGATGGTTGACTTCGCGGTGAAGAGGTTGATATGGATGATGTTGATGAAAGAGTCTCACTGTCGGACCCTTTAGGTGATTTCCTTGCTCTTTTCCTTTTGGGAAGAGGTAATTCGATTGGCCGAACACCAAACTTTTCACTCTTTAATCTGGTTAGGGGATGAGCAGGATTATACTGCGAAGTCACGCTACCCTGAGATTTATCAGATCTTTGAGGGGAAATGGAAAATCGCTGAAGTTTGTGAATCAGAGATTCGACTTCAGGAGGTTCTATAATAGATTGTTCCGAAATGTCAGGGTTTGTGGCAGCAGGTGATGCTCCAGCAACTTCTAACACTGGATTTAAGTGTAATGGAGAAGTCGGGGGTGATGGTGAGGGCGATTTACTCTCAGAATGGTATTTTGATTTGGATTTACTTGCCATTCATAGTTAAGGCCCTCCTTCTAGCGCAAAATATGTTGAAGGCCCTGAAAATCGTGTCTACAACAAGGGGGATACCCGCCCGGTCCGGACCTTGGTTGGCAGCTCCTTATCTGTTTGGTATAGCGGGTCTGACTGGGGATATGGGACCAGTTTCCCAATTCAGTGTGTGTGTGTGAGAAAGATGGGTATTTCTGTCCTAAATGGAATAATTCTGTTCTAATTCTAATCTAATGTTATGCTGTTGTATTCTAATAAACAGAAAAACATCAAAATTTATGCTAACCCGGGGTGTGATCTTTCTTCTATGTGATCTAAAAAGATTTCAAACAAT